>JASAND010012055.1:0-70896 GCA_030248195.1 Trissonchulus latispiculum
TGTGTGGAGGCAAAATGTGGCAGAAATTCATAATCTTTACGAATATGGGTGAGGTGACTTCCTGGGTCACGACAATTTGTAAGCAGAACCTTTCAGACATGCAGTGCAAAATAGCGAAATCTTAATCACCTATATATATATTTCAGCAATAGAATATAGATTTTGGGTTCATTTAAAATTTCATTTTAAAATTTACTGTTGGTTTCTGTATTAGTATAACATCTATATATGCAGTGTGATGTCGGGTATTTTTTGCAGAGGAGGCCCCCCGAAATTGACCTCTTCTCCGAAAATTGACCTCTCCCCGACCGAATTTACATTGCCCCCAAAATCACCCCATCAAATTTTTGCCAATAATACGGAAATTTTCAAAACGTTTCCGGCTACGTAAAAAATTATTTTGCTTAAATTCAGTCATTTTTGAGAAATTCTTGCGTTTCTGCGTGTAAAATACGGCAAAAAGTACCAATTTTGGCTGTTTTGCAAAAAATCTCCACGAAAATCTCCTTTTTCCGGGTTGAAGGTTGTGCGAGAGAGAACAAAAGTTCGCTGAGACCGAGACCAGGATACCGAGACCGAGACTGGCCAAGTCTCAGCTTTTGGGCGAGATCGAGACGAGACTCCCAACCCTACCGGGGGGACCCCTCACGAAAAATACTCTTAAAAATCCCTATGTATTAGAAGAGGTATTGCAAGCGTTTGCATTTTTGCTTCGCCTTGTTGCGCAATTAACTGCATAAAGCGCTACCTAATTCAAGGAGGCGTTTCCCAAGCCATTGTGGCTAATAAATTCCGTAATAGAAATTTTCAAAGTTTCCATTTTTAATGAATCAAGAATGCCTTGCTTGCGCACACAGTGTTTTTTGCTCAAAAAAGTGCGCAATGACACACTTTTTTCTGAAATGAGCAAAAAATTTTGGGCTTGTGCGCACGCGTGCGCACTTTCTCTAGCGGATCAATGAGAAAATTAATGAAAATAGTTGTTCTAAGTGCTCAGAAAAATTGCTTTTGGCTCTCAATTTCACAAAATTCTCTAATTTTTTCCTGGGGGCTCCGCCCCCAGACCCCCGTACTTACTTTTATTCAACTGCTATACCACTAGTTGTGACCAAACATTCACTAAACATGCCAATATTAATATACAAACACCCGTAGGCCGTGGTCTAATGTATGATCTAATCTAGCTTGTGTATTTTATGTGCAACTTGCATTGCATATATATTCATGTTATGAAATAATTTTAATGTTTGTTTGGCAGTTTTGGGAGAAGTTTACACACATATAATATAATACAGAAAAAACGTTCACAGGAGGTTTTGTGTCAGCTAGGTTTATGTGTTCTATCAGTGCTTTCTTACCCACCGACGCTTCAAAAAAGCATTTAAAAATAGATATATACGTATGCTCTGGGCTGAGCCCTGAAAATTCAAAGTCATGGAAAAGTCACAGATCGGAACCTTGAATCATTTTTCTGAAACTATATACGTAGTTTTCAATAAAATTTCAATCCAGCATTTATTTTTGGTTTTATTAAAAGCAGTGAGGAATCTTAGCTTGCCAATAGTTTTCATCATTTCGCTAAATATTATATACAAGAAACAAATTTACTTCAACAAATAAAACGTTTGAGAGTTATGATAATAAAGTGTTTGCTACGTATTTTTAAAATCTATTGCTTCTAGGGGCTTAGCGTTCAGACCCCTCCCCGTTCCGAAGTAGGTTGGGTTTACTAATCCACATTAATTTCTGGCATCATATAATATAACCTGCTGCAGCTCTGAAAGTTGTAGTAAAGTCAGGTAATTACTACTAAATACAAAACAGCATTTTATGCCAAATTTTCGCATTTTTCCTGCTATGCGCACTTTTTTAACAATTTGCACAAAAAATTTTGGGGCAGTGCGCAGAAGAGCGCAAAAGTGTGCGAGCAAAAAAAAACACTGCGCACATCTATTTACGTGCATAAACAATAAAGGGTAAGACGAACTATTTCCAGGTGGTGAATGTATGTACTTGACCGTTTTCTGTATTTCAAACTTTTTGGAAGCTTATACAATGTGCTAGATAAAACTTCCTAGTGAAATTTCTTTGTAATGAGTTTCTTATTCTGCCCAACTAATATATAAATGCTACCTTTAAATTCTTGTTTTCCTTTTCCCTCGTTTGTAGTTCAAAGAAATTTTATTAGTTATTTAAGGTGGTGATTCCTTATGGGGTACTGTTGCTGGCGCACGACCCAAATCAAGTTCAGATGTGATGAAACTTTCCAAACTTACTTCTTTTAGCGTTATAGCACCCTCGGCGTAATGCCGCTTCGAAAAGTCGGCGTTTCTGCTCGGGGTGGATTTAGCCGATTTCTGACAGGTGGCTAGCAGTTACGTTGTTATAGCTATACTCAAGCTAAAGATTCGTTATGCTCTACATTTTTGCTTTGTGAAGCAACTTTCTAGCTTTTCTGTATCGTGAGATATAGCCAGCTTTCGTATTTTGGTGTCAAAAACGTGTGAGTTTTGCAGAAATCAAATAAACCATCATTGTTCGAGCTACGCAGGCCGTAAAATTAAACTAACTGTGTCGATTTGAAGGTCTCACAGAGACCAACTTTAGAGTAATATTCATTACCCCATACCCAACAGGTTGGTATTTCTGTGTCTGTAATGTTTGTAAATCTAGTTTTTGGAAAAAGGCGACCTATTTTTTCCTGTGATTGTGGAGCATTTATGCACGTTGGAGAATTGCCCTTTAGTAGACGTGTTTAGTACAAAAATCCCCGAGAGTATTTTTTAGCTGCCCCAATTCCTTCTTTTTAGCTAAAGTAATCGATTGACAAAGTTAAGAAAAGTAGACAAAATTCATGTACATAGCGCCTACATTTTAGCAAATTTCTCTAAATCGAAAAGCGATTTCATAATAATTGAAAAAGGCACTCCAAGTTTTCAATATAGGTACCGAATGATATAAATGGTGTCTCACGGAAAAATTTATTCCAGTCTGCGAAAAATCTGGAAAATTATATATACTCCTTAAAATTCAGCAAAACGTTTTTGAGAAACCATAAATAGTTTCATTTTATTCCTTAAAAAGATAAATGTAAGTTACATTTTGATATAAGGATGAATTCTCAACTCCAAGTAATGAATGAGTAATAACGGTTCAAAGACTCTAAAAGGAATCACCACCTTAAAAGATCTTTCGCAGTGTCTGTGTCTTGTTGGACTATACAAATTATACTGTTCACGCTGGTTCTTCTTACAGTTTTCTTGCACATAAACGGTGTCTATTTTTCAGGTTCCCTGACTTGACGGAAAGGTACTATAGAGACAAATTGTGGCCGGACGAGGAAAAAGTTAAGCTTATTGCTGGAGATGATGAAGGTAAGTTTCTGACACACGTCTACGATTCGTGTTTAATGTGAATGTTACAATTTGTAAATTTGAGAATGTTCCAATATAAAAATACCGAAAATGTTTTCTTCAGCAGCTGTCGGCAGCTACACCTGCTAATTAAAATAGGGATCTCCTCCTCCATACGTCATCGAGCCTGTTCTTTTCAATAATTTTTAATATTTGGGGGTTTGTGCTCAGAATTTACAATTTAATTTGTTGCTTGGGCGTGGTGGGCGTAAGTCTTGTACGTAATTTAGAATGCTGTGTATCCACTTCGCTGAGTTTTGTCGGCTTCGGGCTTTTTAAATTTGTAAGTAAAAATGGTAAAATTTGGCAATTTTGGTTTATGAAGAACTGTCGAAATTCATAGAGGGTTTTCAATTCGGGCTTTTCGAGTTCGAGAACGTTGTCGAGTAGGAGGATTGGTAAACTTAAACCTGACCCCGAAAATTCCAGCTACGTTTGATATTATTTGATATTTGATATTCCAGCCGTTAGCGTGGTTTAGTTCTGTCTAATTGTAGTGCAGGGGTAGGCATATAAAAGAGAGCTTGGTAAGAATAGACATTCAGAGGCAGAGGAATACAAAACGAAAAATGATGCTATAGCTGATAATGTGCTTAAAAGATGCATGCATACGTTATGTTCTATGCTTTTTGTTTCAGATGGAAAAATTTTCATTATACTGTACAAGGAGTTATATTATCGATATCTGTATTCTAAAATTCAGGTATGTATAAGTACCGCTCAAAAGCGTTATATTTGCTTTCAATTGTTTTGAGCAGCTTTTGAACTCGTAATATTTCATTAGAAATTGTAAAAAATATCAAAATTATCAGTACTGGCTAGCGAGCATTACCATTTAACTTCTTTGCGGTTTGCGACTAAATGCTTTGGGTTTAATTGTTTCAGAAAGGACCATCCTTGGAGCATAGGTTCTACTCGTACCATAATTATCAGGATTTGTTTGCCTATGTATTAGGTAAGGTTAAGAATATGCGGAATTGATTGAAAACTTTTATACGACAAGATAGATAGAAATAACAGTGGATAGAGTCTAACAGCCGCAATGTAATAAAGTTGTATTTTCAAGCTGGACTGAGCCAATTGACACAGGTAACGTTATAACGTTTGTTGATTGTTGAATTTTCTACTCCAGTTTGTTTCTGATTTTTCAGATACTGCCAAACCGGTTCAGTTGAAACTGCCCAATCAATGGTTGTGGGATATTATTGACGAATTTGTCTATCAGGTATTCCTATAACTGGAATATGTAACATAGAATAACGCTTTCTGTTGGACTTTGTTCCACCATTCAATTCAATTTATATTAAAAGTGCAATAAATGACTTTTTCATTATTATCTGCACAACGTTGTTAGGTTTATATACTTTAGTGCGTTTGTTAGTGTGGCGTCCAGAATTTGTCGAATGTTTAGAGTACTTGTTGGTCAAAAGTTTGAAATACATAATTTCGCTTCTCCTTGAATTTGTAAATTGAAATACGCTATCTCTCTATTTTTGCTGGTATTTTTCGTGAGGGAGGAGGGAAGTGTGAGCGCTCGCAAAACGGAGACAAAGCAAGGTAAAATATGCCTGAATTTTTAGCGAAGATTTGACGAATTTTTGTCTGTCGTGATAGTCATACTGGCATATTACAACAAAATATGCCATTTTCGTTGTTTTAAGATTTTTGTCACCTTAATAATCTCCTTCTCACGTCGCTTTTTCTCCTAAAAAATCCGGTGTAGACTTGTCTGATAGACGTAGACTATGAGTTATGAGTAGACTTTTCACTCCGGAATGGGGGGGGCGGGTGTGCCCTCTGCTTTCGGGTTCCCATCACTCGGTCCCTACCCTCACTCGTTCCCCCTACTTTCTTCGGCTTCCTCCACTCACCCTAGAGTGCCTAAAAATAACCAAATGTTTAAGATTATTCATCAGAAATATCAACAATTTTCCGATTTTGCCGGATTTGGGGGGGGGGCGCCCCCACTTTTTGAGGAGGTTCCCCCACCTTACTTGCTTCCCCCCAACTCGTTCGTCTCCCCACTTTTTTGGGCTTTCTCCATCCTAGGTTTTTTGGTAAAAATAGCGTCGTTTGCAGAAATGAGCAATAGTTTTGACGACGCCAAAATATAAATGACGAAAGAGTGACCGAGCCAAAATGTGGAAGTAGCGCTCAAATTTAATAAGAATGCAAAGTTTCTTATATGTTTTAACAGTGAATTTTCAAAAAATTTCTTAGATTTTGGGGACTCTCGCCCCCAAACCCCCGCTCTGTATTATTGTCTTTCTGATACTATATAACGTATATGTTACTAAGCTTCGACGATGCTTGAATAGCCAATCAGTATATACAAAGCCATAGGCTACGAGACTTCATACGAAATCCTTCAATTGCATTTTTAAATGTAAATTTCTCATCACTTCGCTGAATATTTTCTTTGAAAACTTTCTCTTCTGATTTTCTCGTCTAAAATGGAACGCTAAAAACTACTAGGGGTGGATCTGGAGTTGATGATAGCAATTTCAAGGTAAGAAAAAAGTAGACAGGAAAACAGAAAAAAGCAGGTCCAGAAAATTTCGTGCGCGCGTACGCATATTTTTCTAACGTTTTTACCAAATTTTTGGGTAGCAAAAGCTTAAAATGTCGTGCGATACTTTCAAAAATTCTTATTTTCCCCTCAAAAAGTAATTTTTTAAAAGTTTTCTTGTTTCTGCAAAAGGAAAAGAGTTAAGGATTTGAAGAACGGTTTCATCTAAAATGCAAGAAATGACCTCATCTTTTGGGGGGCTCCGCCCCCCCCCCCAGACCCCCCGAATTGAAATGCTCAAAGTCATGACACATACATAGACACTTGATGTTTGTATATTTAATGGGGGAGGGGGGTCCAAATTTTGGTCATTTTTTCGACTTTGTCCGATCTCGCTGATTTTTACGTATTTTATAGTCCAAACGGTATATTTTAACAAGTTTTTAATATTACAGTTGTAGGTCGTACGGTTGTTGCGTAATTTCACCTCAAAGTTGAGGTCTCATGTGTAGGAAACATAGGAAACTTAAAAGTTTCACTTTTTTGGAATTATGTCAAAAAATCTCGAAACTGGGCTTTGCTAACCAGCCGTGTCTGGTATCATTAGAAAGGCCTGGATGAGGTCTGTGATTTGTTGGAATTAGAATTTTGATTTAGGCTTTTAAAATTTTTTATTAATTTTTGAATATTTAAAGTTTGAAGCCATTTTAAAAGTGGGTAACAAAACAACCGTACGACTTACAACTTTAATTTTAAAAACTCATTGAAATATACTGTTTGGACCATAAAATATGTAAAAATCAGCGAGCTCAGAGAAAGTCGAAAAATGACCAAAATTTGGACTCCCCCTTAAGTACGTATATATATTTTAGAATACTCGCGGAACAACGTGAAATATGAAACAGCACGCGCCAACAAAGTAAAAACTCAACCAAAATTACGAATATAGCCTAAAATCAAAACAAAACTGTGTTTCTGAAAAAATCTTTTTGACGTTGGACTAATAAAAATAACGTTCAGAAAAAATGACGAAAATTTCATGAAATTCGATTTTGAAAAAACGCTGTTCCCAATTCACCTTAAGTTGCCTCAAAATTGCTAAATTTTGTGATTTATGGTCAAAATTTCAAAAATTTTCCGGCTTCGTCGGAATTTTTTTCAAAAGTCGTCTTCGATTTCTGAGAACGTTTTAGTTTAGTTATGACGGTATTTGTATTTGTGGAAAGCCGGCTGTTTGTTTACTGTTTTTTTAGAAAGTTTAACCCTTTTATCCCCTCACCTTTGGAGTTCCCCCTCCCCCCAGCCACCCACTC
Source organism: Trissonchulus latispiculum (assembly GCA_030248195.1). NCBI lineage: Eukaryota > Metazoa > Nematoda > Enoplea > Enoplida > Ironidae > Trissonchulus > Trissonchulus latispiculum. The sequence continues at coordinate 7,236 of JASAND010012055.1, forward strand.
TCTCCACTTAATTTTGCCTAGAAGAATCCCAGTTTATAGTAGTGTATGTAAAAACAGCTTATTTTACTGTATTGTTAGCGTTTTTCGCGCAAAAAGCCGCAGCCACTGCAGCAAGCACCGTTTTATGTGGACATATATAGCTGTATTATGTATTTTCGTTTTCTTATCAACGTCTGTTATTTTGATTCGTTTTTGTGGAAAATAATCTTTCGTGTTTCAGTTCCAATCATTTTGTCAATACAAAGCTAATCCTGGGAAACGAAGTCCTGACGATTTAGAGGACCTGGTTCAGTTCGAGCGAGAGGTTTGAGCCGAGTCGAACAGTGTTTTTCTGCTTTATGTTGAATTAGTTTTGATTAAGGCAGGTAGAGGTCTGGGTTCTATTCTAACCGTGTTTTTGCTCAGAAAATTGCGCAGTGCTTGCCTCTTCTTAAAGTGTGCAAAACAAACTTGGATGTGCGCTCTTGCGCTCCTTCTTCTGCGAACAATAAGAAAAATTCTAGTAATTAGTCAATCAAAATGTAATCGAAACTTTGTTCAAAAGTTTTCAGTATCCTTTTAATGCTAATTGGTACACAACAGGAATTTTGAACTAAATTATATATATTGATTTTTCTGTTAGGCGCCACCTTTTAAAAGATTGCACACATGATTTTGACTCAGTCTCAGACAAAATGAGATGAGAAACACGTATTAGGTTTAAAGATTATGTAATTAGATACGTTTTTATTTTACGATTGTGTACTGTATGTGCTGAAGTATTATTACAAAATAATTGATGTCTACTATTTAGGTATGGAATTTGTATCCTGTATTGAATATCTTGTATTCGCTGGTGAAGAAGTCTCAAGTAAATGAACAGCTGGAGGCCATGAATGCTGGACGTAAGGTTTCCCTATTTCCCACGGTTTTTTGACAAAATATTGGGCATGTGCCCGCACTAGGCAAACATTTGCCCACTCAAATTTAAATTTGTCCTGCTGTTTTTCCACTGAGAAATGGTCCTCAGAAGTAAAAGAAGTGAAAATTTTCTGTTACGATTTTTTTGCTAATTTTCAAAAAATCTTTATGCTTTTTGTGGGGGGGAGTGCAGTACTTTACCTGGATCACTGTTCTACTGAATTGTTAGTGGTTTAACTTACTTCACTTCACTTATTGTTTCTTTTTAGATATGTCCCCTCAAAATGTTGCAGAATTTGTAAAGTCTATATAAGTCTAATTTAAGTTAATAAAATTAGTAAAGTCTAATTTAAGTTAATGAGATGTGTGTTGAAAATCGAACTATCCAACTGCAGAAAAATCGAAACTATGGCTAAAGCCTTTACACAAAAATAAGATTTTGAAAGTCCGCTCAGCTTACGAGGGGTGGACAGCCCTACGGACCTCCTGCTGCTTTTATTATGTCTATAACTCATATAAACGGCCACTTTTGCAAAAAATATTAAGATTTCTTAGGCACGGCCTGTCATTAAGCGACAGGAAATACGACGGTATGCATAAAGTATTATTAATTAAAACAGTGTTAAAATTAAGGCTAAAATGCTATTAGCAAAATTTCGTAATTTTCTCCACCGATCTCTGAATTTGCCTGCTAAGTCCTAAGTTTGCTCACTATGATACCCACTGGCTGTTTTGAAAACCGTTGCTATTTTCATTAGTTTGTAGAATTACAGACCTTTTTTATGGTGATTGTTGTACGTAGTTTGGCAACTTGTTTTTGTCTTGTTGAAACCGAGCCCAGAAGAGACTCTAGTAACTACTTGACCTGGTGACTGGTGCCAAAGTATTTTATATTGTTGATTTATTTTCTCAATTTTTCTCAACGCTTTTATGTCTCTAATATTTTAGGCGATCCTGAATTAGTTGCCGACGAATTTGGCAGTCATCCGCTTTACTTCAAGTTGGGCTACTTTAGTCTAATTGGGCTATTGAGGCTACAGTCCATGCTAGGGGATTACGTTCAAGCCTTAACGGCTGTTAGATATCTGGACTTTGATCCTAAGGTATTAATCCGGGTATCATATTTTTGGCTGGGATTGCTTCCTTTTATAGTGTTCTGTCGAAAACGTGTTAACATGTACTTTTTAGATTTTATGTCGGTGTGTTGAACCTTCTCTATTGCCATAAAATTCAGTATATCCACAAAGTGTTTTTCTTCTTAAAGCTGCCATATTGTCTGTTCACATTATTTTGTTTGGCTAGTTAGGGTAGGGTAGTAGTAGTAGTAGATTTTCCTTTTTACGTTTTTCGTTTCAGTCCTTTTTTAAGTTTTAGATTTATGCAAAAGACAGAATTACGTTCGAATAGGAAATCCCATCTGAATTTGCCTACTGTATTACTGTAACCCGGGCCAGCTTGCGCTGGAAGGAAGAACCTTAGACGCACCCAGTTTGGTGCTTAGCTCCCGAGACAAAAAAACAAACAAAACAAGAAGAAAATATAAATTACTCCCAATTACGAGCATTTCACACAGGTATTCCAACAGTCGAGGTGAAGAGAGAGCACTCTAGGCCGTCAGTTAAGCCAGGCATATGCCGAGGGCCCGCACACAAAATCACCCCGGAAGGATTCAACCGGTTCCAAGTAGCAGGGCACCCCACCAGCAACCACAAACTAAGACCCGGTACCGCTCCCCGGCACAGCACTCTACCTGGCACCCACAACAGGCCCCGGCCCGGTACAGCAGTCCACTGGGTGTTCTCGGCTAACGCCGGTACACCATGTAGTCCGACTCCCGATGTCATCTTCGGAGTACTTATTCCAGGCAGTCCTCCTTCCCGGAGGGCCAATAGCCGTCACAACAGCACCAGACCCTAGCAAGGATCCACGTGAAGAGCCATTGCACTTTTCCCCGGTAGACACCCACTGAGGCAATACGGTTCCCAGCACCCACCCTTAAGGCTACTGACGCTTTCACAAGTACCTAATGCTCTCCTCTAACACCATGCTCTGCTGGTCAGCCACTCCACAGTTAATGCTCGCAACGAGATGACAGTAACAATTTGATATGGGCCAGGGGGATCTGAGAAAGCTCACTAAATCAAAACAATCTCAAGCTGGACCGCCGCTCTCACGACTAAGAATCCAGCGAGGCCCCCCGGCCTGAATTTGCCTAATTTTCATCCATATTTGTTTATTATTATTGTTCCTCTTTGTGATTCATTTTGTTTTTATTCGTAGGGACTGTATAATACAGTGCCGAATTGTCTGGTTACGTTGCACTATTTTGTGGGTTTTGCTCGGATGATGAAACGCCAATATCAGGAGGCCATCAGAATTTTTGTCAACTGTCTGCTGTATGTTCAGCGCACACGGAATATGCTACAGCAACAGCCCAGGGCTACCTATCAGTATGATATTGTATGTTCACAATTACATATATATTTGGAGAACTTCATTTTAGAGATTCCGTTTAGTTGCATGAAATTTAGTTGTAGTAATATTTGCTGCTTGCTCTGTCTAATTTGCTGAGAAGATGAATGTAGTTCAATTTTCGAGGGGTAAGATACGGTAAGATATAGGCACTTCTATACAGTGTGGGTCTTTGTTGCCCTGGGAGTTTGTGTATATGCTAGCCTAGCGCCAACTAAGTTTCTACAAAGTGCTTCTACAAAGTTTAACCATTTACGTTTTAGCCAAGTACGCGTTCAATGAAACTTTGAACCCATTTTAAATTTCGGTGCTCTTAATAAGGCTATTTGGTGTTGCTGAACACGATAGGTATAGGCGATACCTATTAAAGGCTGCAGGTTGTCGCTTTTTTCTGCATTTGTGTTGTCGCACGAATTTCGGATCTATCCGTTTTCTCTTTTTATTTAGATCACAAAGACAAATGATCAGATCTATCATCTTCTAGCCATTTGTTTGGCTCTGCAGCCGCAGCGAATTGACGAAAGTATTCACACCCAGCTGATGGATAAGTCTGGAGAGAGAATCAATCGTATGCAGAGAGGGTACGACTTTCCGTACATTGTCTTAATGTTTCTGATATAATATCTCCGAAGTTAGTTTATTTTCCTGGTGCATGAACATGTCGAAATTGAACGGTTGCGGATTTTGCTCAGACTCTGTCCAATGATTATTGTACCTACGGTAGTAGTGCCTTCCGCAATCCACTGACATTTTATATTATTAAGCTTAGAAATAGAAGTTTTGCCACCTTTCCATTCAAATCCTATTCTAGCCAAAATCGTAACTTAGCTATATAGTTGACCAAACCGAAACGGTGCTATCCAGGATGCGTTTGTAGTCCAAGACAATCTACTTGTCTGTGATTATTTTAGGCGAAAAATGTGTTGGCGGGAGAGTGGGGGGAGTCCCCCCACTAGTTGGGAGGGGGTCCAAAAGTGGGGGGAATAAAATGGTCTAAAAATTCCAAAAATGCAGTCAAAATTGCATGTCTTCTACACGTGCTGCTATAACTATGCTAAAAAGTGTTCAAAACTTAAGTTTGAGTAGCAAAATAGACGATTTTAGATCAAAAAATTCCGGCGAAACAGGAAAATTTTTAAAAATTTTGACCAAAAATCCTTAAAATTTGGCAGTTTCTGGGCATCTTCTTATAATGAAGCCCAAAAAAGTAGGGGTTGGGCCGAGTGGGGGGAACCCAAAAATGGGGGGCGCCCCCCCCAGTAAAGTAAACCCAGCTTGTCCAACATGCTCACTTCTATAAATTAAGATGTTAATTCCAAAATTCTGTACGAAACTGGAATTTTCGAAGTGTTTTGAAGTAAACAAACTTTTGATTTGAACTCTCATAACAAGCTTACTCGTCATGAATGATTAGAAACAACGAAACAAGGTCTACAAAAACAAACCGGCTCAAAACGCAGTTTTCTCTACTCGTGGGGATCCACTTTTGTATCCAACCGTGGATTTTTAAAATTATTGATTCCGTATTGCACGTTTGTAAACTGTCGTGTATCATTTCGATTTTGGCCCTTTTCAATACTAATTAAACTTTGATTGGCTGAAATCAAGAGTGTGACACTAGGCACACTCTATGTTATTAGAGCAAAAACTATGCTCTGTTCGCTAACGGCTGACCCCCCGCAAATTAGATCCATCACCTCAAAGAAATTTGGACGCTATGTTTGTGTTCCAACGCTCGAAGCAGGCACAAAATTCGCCAACACACTGCTTGTGTTTTCGAGAAGAGCTTAAGCACGTAAACATGGAGCGAGTGAGCATACCCCTGTTTCGATCAGGTGCTGATTTGTGGAGGGTCACTAGGGTCTAATTTGTTGGGGGGATCAGCCGTTATTGTGCAGAGCATAGTTTTTGCTCTGATAACATAGAGTGTGCTTAGTGGCACACTCGTATTTTAATATGTACTCTTAGACCAAAGTACTACCCATTTATAGGCCAAAATTTATCGATTTAGATAAACCTCCTACTCGATGACGGCTCACCTGAAGTATTGACCTCAGCACTAACGAAGTAGAATGAAGGGAATCTGTCAATCAGCTGACTATTGATTTTGTAGTTTTGCTTAAGAGGGTGACGGACGCTCCCAATAGAAAAGAAGAATTCTGATATATACAATTTGATTTGTGCAGCTTTCGAATGCCGACTTTTTGTTGTTTCAGTGAAATTTCGGAATTTGAAATGGCTTTTCAAGCTGGTGCACCTAAGTTCCTGTCACCTACCATGATAAATTTTGAATCCAATAGTTTCGCCCGGGTAAGTTTGAATTGTTTAGGCACGTTGACTCTTTCAAAGTGACTAACTTCGATTTTAATTGATTCATAGCTTTCGTCTTACGAAAGTTTTTAAGCTCAAGTAGCCTGTAAATGGGTTTTCCCAGAACGTGTAATAAAGTAAATTTTTAACTGTTGCAGCATGAATTTTAGTGTAGTTTTAAAGAACAATTTTTGGTGGCCCCTTGGTGCAATTTTTGATTGGAACTCTAGTTACAGGCTTTATTCGTTTGATTATGTTGCAGGAACCGACCATTCAGCAAACACGCGTCTTCCGCGAGGAAGTGAAACAGCAGGCAATGATCCCAATTTTGCGTGGGTACGTTTTCACGAAATGGTTCGTATGTTCCCTTTGTTCTGCGCAGTCATAATGCTTGAGTAGTAGGTTTGGAGATGGTTGTCAATTTTTATTGGTTTTCGATTTTTTGTTCAGCTCCTCATTTCTTGCACCCGTGTGTGCGCTCAACAAGAGATTTCTGTAATGTTGATTCTACTATTCTGATGAGTAAGTTCTTGAAATGACTAAAGCGTTAGTGTCCACAAAAACTAAAATGTGCCTTAAAACAACCACTAAAAGGTCTGTAAATGCCGGTCCCGTTTGTGCTTTATTTCTGTTCTGTAATTGTTGATAAATTTTGTTTATAGCTGTCTGAGTAATTGTTACAGGTATCTTAAGCTATACACCACGATGCCAATATCCAAATTGGCCTCATTCGTGGAAGTTGATGAAAGTAAACTAATCAGCATGCTGCTGTCTTTCAAGGTATGTCACTATAGTCAAGCGGGAAAAACCCACTCGCCAATGCGGGAAAAACCCACCTCGAGTGTGGGCTTACCGGTATGAGCTATATAGGATTTTAATAGCCTATCTTGAAGAGCATCCAAAATAACCCTAGAGGCTGTATTATTGTCGCTCCCGCTGCTTCCCTGCAATTTTTTTGGGACTTTGAAATTTTCGAAAATTTTGGTCCGTCCAAGTGCCGAAATTTGGCAAACTTTGCCTGGGCACCCTGAACTACTGGAAAGACCTAGACCAAAGCGGATTGTATGTATGTGTAGGGCATCTGTTGCGCTTCATGGTGACAATGCCACACTGCTCTCTGCCATTTGGAACGGTTAGAAATGCTCCTGGCAACTTGTCAAAAAATTTTCGGGTTGGGTTTTTTCCCAAATATGATGGGGGTTTCCCGCATTGGGTTTTTCCCGCCAGTTTGGGACAATTTTTCTCACTAACGGCGCACCCTGGAGAGGTTTTCTATAGCTCATAAGAAAGCTTACGACTAGGCCTAGCTGTCTGTAAAGTCAATTTCACTATCTCAAACCAGTAAAACGTTCTGGCCAAAAATCTGAAAAGTGGGTTGTTTCCCCGCTTGACTACATTCATTTATTAGCACACTTCTGTGGTGCTTTATCAAAGATTACCTATTTCCTAATTTTGGTAATCGGAGAGACGAGGCACCGGGAGCTTTCCGATCTTCGCGAACTCTGGTTTAAAAATTCTTCAACTAATCATGGGACATCTACCCGAAAGTGTTAAACCACCAAGCTAATTGAGCATTTATCTATCAAACATATATTTTTGAATAATGGATTTTTAATAATGGAAACTCAGTGAATCTCCAGAACTAGAGATAGATAACTGGTTTCGTACATTTCCTGAGTTCGTTATCATTATTCTAATTATATACCTGTTTATGTTTAGCACAAAATGTGGGATGCTGCCAAAGAACTGAACTTAGATGATGATATATCGGACATGGACTTCTACATTGACAAAGTCAGTTACAATTTTTAACCATACAGTATAATAAACGAAAGAAAAGAAGGGACAGCACCTCCGACCTGACAAATTCGGACCTGACATTGGAATTGAACCCACAACATTTGGTTAACTAGGGCAACGCTTTACCGAATTTCCGACTGAGCCACTAAGGCCCAATCGAACCAAATCGAAGTTTGAGTTCATTCACAACTGTAGTGCCACGTTTGTGAATGGGTATGTAGCCCTGCCAAAGACACACACCCTGTACGTCAAGAAAATGAAGTAAACGTGGGCTAGCAGGCGGATCCACGAAGGATATAAGCATTAATCATAAAGAAATAATGAAAAACGCCTGCCTGCAGTCATTAAGGCGAAGCCTAGGGAATAGTTCTACCTGGGTAAGAGCGCTCACCGCGCACATTAGTTCTCCCTGGGTAAGAGCGCTCTCTCCTGTTTCGGACTAAGGCTTTGCCTTAGTGACTTCAGGCAGGCGTTTTTCATTATTCCTTAAAGACACACACCCTGCGAGACAAGCTCAATCAGTCAGGTGATGCACGTTTGCTATAGAATATACGGGATAATAAACGAAAGGAAGAAGGATGTCACTACAGCACTTCCGACCCGAAAAATTAGGGAATACAATACCTAAGCATTATTATGATAATTGATTATGAGATAAGATCAGTCGATCTGGGCTGAGAATTGTTCAGTTTCAGAGTTGTTTAGACCATGACGGACAAAATGGAAAAAGCAAACACCATCTTTTTGTGCTGCAGTGGTATTTTGGTCATGTCATTTCGTACCTCTTCTTTTAATGTTTGCAACATTTAGGATATGATTAATATTGCTGACACCAAGGTAGCGCGTAGATATGGAGAATATTTTGTTCGTCACATTCAGAAGTTGACCGAGGTATGTATGCCGAGATTGTAATGAAATGTTTTAAAGGGAAGACTGCGACAAAGTTTGTGGCTGTTTCTGGTGCAGTAATAGTTCGCAAGATTCGAGAATTGCAGGATACATACATAGAATACCTCCATTCCATTGTTCAAATTTTTTTGAATTAAAATAGTAATGTGTTTGCATAAAGAACCTTCTTATTTTGAATTTGCTGCTCAGTCGTTCTTTGGATTTTTCATTTAGTTATTATCTAGGAACTTTTAGATTCGGATTTTGCTTTAACGTAAGTTGTTACTGAATATGCGTCACCACATTTAAACTTTTAACTTAACTTATGCAAGTTTACACCTTCCTTGCCCACGTTTATCATCATTTGTTACTCGGTCAGTACTTGTGTTTAATGGTGTAATGTTCAATTTTTATTGTAGTTAAATAAGAATCTGAAGATATCGAATGCCAACAGAAAGATGAGCCGGCAGCATCCTGCTTAGTGAAATTGAACATTGAACTTATTCCATATTTATCGTCGTTAACTGTTGCTTGTTGACGTTTGGTTTCAAATAAATTTGTTTGGGTTGATTTAATCAGGTTGGTGTACAATAATCATTCAGTAGCGAACAGCAGCCTATTCTATTCGGATGGAGTAACAGCAAATTAAATGAGTTGAATTTTTAGATAAGGCTTTGAGCTGCGGTCACTGGACGTTCAGGTGTAAAAGCTTTCATTTATTGCTGCTGTCCGCAGTTAGGCGATTTAAACAGCTATGGGCTGGAAAGATTTTCATTTTATAGCGTAGAAATTTCAACTTGATAATGTTGGATCGGATGCTCTCGCTCTTATCTCACGAAATGAAAATTGCTACTTGCTGTTGTGGAGGCTGCTATTTGAGGTCCCGCTGTGCTCCACGTCTCAATGAATCGCCAAACCAGCACGTCTCTGCAGGTTTTGTCCAGGACCATTCAAAAAGTCCAGTAGATAGAAGAAAGGACTGCTATCTACCGCCTGATAGCATAAGTTAAGGATTGGCTGGGCTGATTCGGCACAGCTGAGAATTGAATCCAGCACACGTCTAGGTCAAATCATCCAGGAAGACCAGGATAGATTTAGCTGAGCAGCCGCAGCATATGATGCCCCCGATAGTTGGAACCCATTAGCGCCGCTGACCAGGCGGATACCAGGATACCACCTGTGGGGATCTCCATTTGATGGGGTACATAGTCCATGTCTGTCTGATTTCCCACGCAGGTGGTTTCAAGCTCACCTTGAGTACTGTTCAATTCCTTTTAGGTATTAAAATGAGGACTTGATTTTAATTGTTTTCTGATTTTGTTTGAAATATTCTATAATTACACATGTGGTCACTATACCAACGAAACACGACATCTTTAATTAATACACCAATAACCTATATTTATACACAATACATTTTATTGTCGTTCCATTCGACAACTCCAATTTCCATGGTCATTTCAATCTGAGAAGCGGACCGTTTTTCGAGGCAGACTTTCACTGGTACATCCCGACTTTGCCTCCATTCCACAAGACAGTGGTTTTGCTCTGGGCAGTGTAAATCCATTAGGAATAATTCCATTTAGTACAGTTGCTGATTTTTCTTGCTCAAATTTGTTAAGCAACCAAGCGTCGAAATCATCCTCTGAAATGGTATCGTTTCCGATTTGTATAAATCTTCCATTCTGGAGATGTGGTCGGACCTTTGCCACTGGAACAGGAGAGCCCTGATTGAAAGGAGACGAAATTGTGGTAGCAATTGGACTGCGGACAGAATGAAATTTCCGGATTTCGGATGAACGGATGTGGTTTGGGGACCGGATAAGAGAGGAAGTGTCAGTTTCGGACTCTGAGATATTGCATAGGGGAGGATAGGCTTTTGTGGATTCCACCAGAATCTTGGCATTATCCAAAGGAGTCGGGGAATCCATGTGAGCGAATGTGTCAATGTTCTCAGACAACGGGGGACCAGCACCAGGGTTAACCAGAGGTCTAGGCGTTTTCTGAGGAGTACAGTCACCGCTGCCATCCGACAGTTCAGCTACCGTACTGCTGGAACTGTGAGTACTAAACGAACGACCCCTAAAGTCGTCCAGATTGGTAAGGTTGGCATTTTGATCTTTCAACTTGCAAGACCGAGTTTTGATCGACCACAGACCACTGTCTCGATGCATGGAAGTGTAGTAGCCTTCTTGATCGCAGGAAAAGACTGAATCGTCTCCCAGAGAGCTGTCAGATTCCATGCGAAAGGGAAACGCTGGCGATTCTGCAACAGCGCTTGGCGAGGTTAGGACTACGGGAGAATAAGGAACTGTAGGAAAGTGACGACAACACTCGATCGGATAGTCTAGGTTGAATGGCCGATGATAGGAACCACTTTTGGCAGTGCTGCAATAAAAATGTTACTTATTATACGTACAGTGTAGTGTGGAATAAAACAGTGGCGATACTAAAGATTGGCACACGCCAGTGGATAGCTTTCGCAAAATTTATAGTCATAGAACATAGTGAAATCTGAAATTGGAAATCTTGGGGTGTGGGTAAAAACCAGCCCCAGCCCCAGCCCCAGCCCCAGCCTCGCACCAGCCTAAGAAAAACCAGCCCCTTCTCTCGCTGACCACTGTACACTTTAAACTAAGGTTTTAACACGTAAATACACATATGCGTGTAGACAGCATATAAGTGCATGCTCCGTCCGTATGCATTAATTGTGCATTATATACAGCCATATAAAATATATAGGTGTATTGGACATTATATTTATATGATTTTGTACAATCGGGGAGTTCAAGGGAATTTATTTCCATTCAAAGAAATTAAAGTATTGAAATTAAAGAGTTTGAAGGGTCTCTTGCGCAATTCCCCCCCCAGCCCTAAGTTTTGAGTTTTTTGACCAATAACTTTGAAATTTTGTATGGTGCATACTAGAGGCTGACGAATTTAAAAATTCAAAAATTTTAAAATTTTAAAAATTTTAAAAAAATTTTAAATTTTAGTTTGGTAAGGGGGGAGTAAGGGGAACCAAAAATTTTTTTGAAAAAAATTTTGCTGAAAACTTGCATACAGGGGTTTTCTGGGGTGCTGAGCATGAATCTGAAGTCCGTTTTTCGATTCGGCTTTTAGTTAGCTCAGTATAAGCTAAAGTCGTAAGCTTAACATGTAAGCTTATACTGAGCTAACGAAAAGCTGGAACGAAAAACGGACTTCAGATTCGTGCTCAGCGCCCCAGAAAACCCCTGTATGCAAGTTTTCAGCAAAAGTTTTTTCAAAAAATTTTTTGGTTCCCCTTGGTCCCCCCTTACCAAACTAAAATTTAAAATTTTTTAAATTTTTTTAAAAAATTTAAAATTTTTGAATTTTTGAATTCAGCAGCCTCCAGTGTGCACCCACACCAAATTTCAAAGTTATTGGTCAAAAAAATCAAAAGTTATGGCTGGGGGGGGAATTGCGCAAGAGACCCAGTTTGAAGTTATATATATAATCGTTAATAGTACCTACAGAGTATATACTTTTGATCAAAATTCAAAACATTCGAATGAACAAGATCAAAATTTTGAAATTTCAATATTTTCCTTGGAAACTTTAATATTTACACAAATATTTATACAATTTTATTTCCTGCCACTTAAATTTTTTAGTGTGTACGCTTTATGACCCTTCGCTAAAAATTCTAAACTTCAAAACTCTCAGTCATTTTATTCTGTTATGTATTGAATCTTCAAATTCAATTTTACCTCACTTCCTCACTCCTAACTGAACACTGGACATAATCGGAGATTAAACGAATAAACACAGAAATTTAAGAGACAGAAGCAAGCTATTTCTGATCAATTTGTAACTATATAAAACTTAAAATTCTTGAATTTAAAAATTAACTTACGTATTAAATATTTAAGTTAGCATTAGTTTGGCATATTAATTGTGAATTCAAAATTTGAATTAACTGAAACCAGTAAAATGGTTTATAATAAAGGGATCCTATTTTAAATTTTAAAATTTCTAAACTTTATTATATATATACATTTTCTTTTACATCAGAATAATTTCATAATTCTTTCAAGCTTGGGATCTTTTCAGGATAACCCACCCCAGGCCCAGATTCCGCAAAACTTGATCAAATGAGCTGAAATTTGGTATGAGAACGTTTTCAACCACGCTGAGTTAAAATATCGCAAAATTTTTCGATTTCGCGAAATTCGATTTTTTTTCGATTCGTAAGGGGGGACCAAGGGGACCCGAAAAATTTTTTGTCTTCGATTTTGCTGAAAAGTTGTATTCAGTGGTTTTCGTGGTCGCAGAACACGAATATGAAATCCGTTTTTCGATTCAGCTTTTCTTTAGCTCAGTATAAGCTACATCTTAAGCTTAGAACTTTAGCTTATATTGAGCTAACGAAAAGCTGAATCGAAAAACGGATTTCAGATTCGTGTTCTGCGATCTCGAAAACCCCTGAATGCAACTTTTCAGCAAAATCGAAGACAAAAAATTTTTCGGGTCCCCTTGGTCCCCCCTCACGAATCGAAAAAAATCGAATTTCGCGAAATCGAAAAATTTTGCGATATTTGAACTCAGCGTGGTCGAAAACATACCCATACCAAATTTCAGCTCATTTGATCAAGTTTTGCGGAATCTGGGCCTGGGGTGGGTTATCCTGAAAAGATCCCAAGCTTGATCGGATACGTATACTTTTAACGATTATATAACTTGAAAACCCTTTAATTTCTTTGAATGGAAATAAATTCCCTTGAACTCCCCGATTGTACAAAATCATATAAATATAATGTCCAATACACCTATATATTTTATATGGCTGTATATAATGCACAATTAATGCATACGGACGGAGCATGCACTTATATGCTGTCTACACGCATATGCGTATTTATGTGTTGAAGTCCTTAGTTTAAAGTGTACAGTGGTCAGCGAGAGAAGGGGCTGGTTTTTCTTAGGCTGGTGCGAGGCTGGGGCTGGGGCTGGGGCTGGGGCTGGTTTTTACCCACACCCAAATCTTGTAATTCTTTTGACTTTGGCTTTTAGTCTTGGCGCAGACACAGAAATGTGCTCAAATTCATCTCCACCAAATTTTATCTAAATCCGTTACGTTTTGCAAATATTCGCTTACATGTTACGAGTCTGCGCGAAGCGGTAAAGTAAGTATTCAGACTGTGATGGTATTTATAAAGACAGCATCATTCAAAGTGACCGCGAAAAACATGATTACGAAATTATTTCGCATGGTCAACTCGACTGTAGTATTGCAGATTACCCCATTTGATGTGCGGTCTTTCTATTTGCCCAGTTTTGTTCATTTTGGTATTATATATCTGGATTTAACTTTAAGTTAATCTGCAGTCGCAGAGACTATTATTTTATCTAAGTATAAGTTCATCTGTGGTGGAGGAGGACATAGATTTATGATTCACAACTACACAGTGCACTATAAATGGTGCTTCTCTATTTCAAGAGAACCTTGGTAGATAAAATAAAGATTGGTTTGACCCGCTGTTAAATGAACTTTGACCTCTCCTAGTTGACAACCCAATACAATTTTGACTTTAGCGTACTTTTAAGTTTCCGCCGCTACACCAGGTGATTACTACTCCTTCTTGAAGTTGTACAATGTGAAAAGGGGTCCTGGATGTCTTTTGGGCTGGGCTAGTCAACCACAACCAAAATAGCCCTGATTTCCTGTTAAGCTACGGAAAGCGTCTCCTGCCTGACTAGAATTTTAATTCCATATGTTTAATCAAAATATTTTCCATAATTTCTGCTCTAATTATATTTAACAACTAGGTCTAATTTCGCTTCCCCATGTTGTCACCCTACCTTTCACTTAATACCTTTTAAATGGCACGTGTACCTAGAATATTATTATTGCCCAGAGAATTCCTAGTGGATCACAAAATGAATGTGTTCATGTATGTAGAAATTGTCTACGTATAAACTGTCTGGGTCCGCTCTATATTCCTAATTGAGCCCTATGGCAGGTGCTTTTGTCAGGTCATTAACGTTTGCAACAAAATATGGCCTCAGTCTTTCCCTTATTTGGAGAAAGAAACTAACGCCACTTGAACTTAATGTCTTAGTATAAAGTGGAAACAGGAAATTTCCTCCGCTAGTATTGTTGTTAACAGAAGTAGGATGTGGTAAACAGGGAATTCGAACCCGAACCCAGGACAGGCTTTATAAAACTAGCTTAACAATAAAAAGTTTTCGGATGGAATAAGAAAATTTGTCAGGGACTCAGATGGCGAAGCCATTGACTTCTGGAAGTTGAAAAATTTCTCAAATGAACTTAGTATACAACACTGACGATTCTAATCATAAACTATTTACAGAAATTGTTACACACAGCAGACGGTACCGGTAACCAACCAAGTACGAGTGTACCGTAAATAGATAGGGCAGTACGCTAAAGTCAAAATTGTATTGGGTTGTCAAATAGGAGAGGTCAAAGTTCATTTAACAGCGGGTCAAACGAATCTTTATTTTATCTACAAATGCATGTGTTCGAGTTGGAGTTACCTGATATATTATGTAATGAGAAGAATTTGGTTAAAGTAAATAAGCTCTTAAAACAGACTAATTAGTACAAAAATGTGGAGCATTACCTGTCCAGATCCAGAGATACAGCCGATTCCAATGACATTGTTGAGGGTGGGCGCAGTTGACTTCTTCGTGGGGTCGATTGAGGTTGCTTTGGCAACATTAGTGGTAATCGCTGAGCTGGCTGGAAGGATTGCTCCTGTTGGCGCAGTTTGGCTGCCATTTGTAGAACTTGAGAGGTGGTGGAAATGGGGAGACTGATCTCCTTCCGACCCCCGGGAGACAGCTGAGGCGGTATGGTTGTGGCGGAGGGTGGAGTTGGCAGATTCAGAGGTCCCAGGGTTCGCCTTCTGAAGGATATCTCGGAGTAGAAGTCCTCTGTCTGGGCGGAACCCTCTGAACGTTTCTGTCCGGGGCGTCTTCTGGAGAGGCGAAGACTCATGGACCGTTTAAGAAACTGTTTCAGAGATTCGGTTCCGTTTCCAGCACCAGAGGACGACTTTCCAACGGGCGACTGAGTGAAACTGGACTCGCTAGGAGTGGCTGATCCGCTCTGGGAAGCTTGATAGTTGGTACTGTTTGAATTCGCGCAACCATACTCACTGTCCGTTGATTCGCCCAGGGTTTCCGGCTCGGAAAGGGGGGATTTCAGCCCTCTTGAAGCGATTGTGCCATACTTTCCCTTCGGACTGTGAGTTTGAGATCTCTTCTTTCGAGTTGATCTCCTCAGAGAGGCAAACTGTTCCTTCATGGCGCTGAAAACCTTATTTTTCCGTTCACCTTTCACTGATAAAGGAGCATAATCATAGGTGTCGTAAGGATCTTCTTCTTCCTCCTCGGTCTTCTGGGGGACGGTATCATAAACAGGAATATCGATGACGCCCCCTATCGTTCGTCTTCGCACCAGCCGGGAGCTGGCCTTCCGTTTAGGCTTCTTTTCCTGGTCATCGGAACGAGACCCGGACTGTTGCGAAGGAGCTGCTTTCGAAGGCGGCTGAACGTAGGATCTTCGCAGGGCACTGAGACGACGTATCGCACTTCGGGAAGTATCAACGGATATTACGGTGGCATAAATGTCCCCATTATCACAAACTACATGAGGTACTTTGAATTCATTGTTGGCTTTGGCAGGGGTTTTCTCCATATTTGAAGAATCCTAAACATAATTATATATGACTGTTATAAAGCTACTAACATTTGCTAATAATTTTCGCTCATTTCTTTACATGTGCTAAATTTAAATGTATACAGACATACATTAGATTAGAACATTACGAAAGTTAAAACAAATTATATAAAGCTTTTTGATTCAAATTTGTCATAAAATTCGTGAAATATGACTTTGCAGAAAGTAACTGTAGTAACAAACCCATAACTTTTTTATGATAGTGAATAACATTACACGTGTTTCAACAGCATTTCAAAGTTTTATAGATCAAAACTTTAGACAAAGGGTTCTGAAAAAAGCAGTTTCATTTTTCTTTTTATGGGCCGCAATTTCGACTGAAATGCAATCATTATTTTTTGTTCAAAAATGCGTTTCGCCCAGTTTATCATAAAACTTTACAATTTAAGCACATAAATTTTTTAAGCTGGGAGGGAAGCGGTCGTTTCAATTTGTAGACTCTGTAGAATGGCAAATTTAGAGCACATAATAATACTTTTCAGAATCAATATACAGAATCAAAAGCTTATTGGAGGATAATTTCTTTTCCTATAGCAGAGACCTTGAGGTAATGTCAAGCCAAGCACCGTTTCAAACTTGGTGCCGACCTCAGAGTTTTTAACCATCTATTTAATCTTTGTTCAAAGCATGATTGGGACAGAGGGGGTGATTGAGTTACGTAAAAGCACTACGTATATATATATATATGGCACAAACTCCATACTTCTACATCCTAAAACTTTCACAAAAGACAGAAAGACGACACGCTTCTGGTGGAGCTAAGAACTTTCCAGCTCAAGAGGCTGATTACAGGTTAAAATGCACTCGAAAGATGTAAAAACTTTTTTGTGAAAATAAGCAAGGACCTCTTTTTAGGTGTTACTTTTCAAAAAAACAAAACCGACTTTCCCAGAAACTGAAAGAGAAAGGCTAGAAACACAGCCTTGTGGCATTCCAAATTTCGATATTTTCTTTTGGACTGAGGGGAAATTTATAAATTCAAAATTTAGTGTTAAATCTGACATCTTAATGAAGCGCTTCCGTCTGGTGGAATGAAATTATGTTTTGAGAGTTGTCAAGTCAAGATAATAAATTGAGTCTAGAAGGAAATGGCTTTCAGCTTTCATTCAAAATTTCAAATTAAAATTCGTGAGATACGTATGCAGTAATCCTGAATAGCTTCAAAATCAGAGAATATAGTTCTGAATGAAATTGAACGGAATGTTTTAACATAAACCGAATTATTATCTGTGTTTTCAAAATTTCCATAATACTGTACTTCAAAAAGAGTCTCCGTCTCCATGAATGAAGCTGCATGGAAAATATATACAAGCTTACTATGAAAGATTATAGAAACCGTTGTGGAGGAAGGGGAACGAAAGTGACAATATTCAAAATTCTACAAAAGGCCACAGTGTGGCATTGGAAAAAAGAAACAGTATATAAAAGCGTTTATGAATTAATTTTGCATTTTTGAAAAATTAAAAATAATTCTAAAAATAAAAATATCAGTAAACGAATATATAAATATAATTACCACAAACCCAAGAATGTATTGTAGTGAGATAATTTTTAGTAATTCGTAATTTGCTTGTTGCACTCTGCGCTTAATTGTTCATAGTTTACTTTCATAAATCATTTGTCAGAGCTTGAAATGCTAATCCTTTAAAATGATTTATTTTAAACAGCTGCTGAAACGACATTCACAACTTCAAAGATTTTATCACGAATTGCTAGTTAAATCGGAACAAAAAATATAACAATATCGTGAAAATGTGTAATAATAATCTCAACACCCAGACTTTTGAGCTTGATTCAGATTTTCTATATCTTACTTAACGTTTCGGATTAAGTAAACAATCTCCTTCCCCTCAGCCTCAATTGGGGGAGTATATATCTTTAGCAAAACTTAACCAATTTACGTCAAACTTTATGTGGTGCATGCCAGCCCCAGCACATTGATTGGTAATAAAAATAAACCAACAATAATGGCTAGTATTGGGTCTGGGTAAAACCCGGCTCCGGCCCCGGCCCCGGCCCCGGCGCACATGGGTAAAACCCGGCCCCGGCCCCAGTCCGGCGCACACAGAGTTTAATAAGTGGGTAAAACCCGGCGCACTAGCCCGGCGCACTTTTAGTGTAAATTCTTATGCAGTATAACAGAGGTGTACGTGTAATTACGCATATGTATGTGTAACGATTTAAGGCGTAGTTTATGAGTTGAGTTTTATACTTTACAGTGTGTTACGCAACCTTATCTAGCCATTTTGTATTGGTCCATGGTTGGTACTTATGAAAATAAACAATTTTGAAATATATGAATTATATTTTGTAAGAACCGATTAAAAAGCTTAAAATTATCCAATATTATTAATTGCAAAGACATTCCTAAAGTTTAAAAAATTTAAGATTTACGTTTTTCAAGGGGGACATCAAGGAGAACTGGAAAATTTTGGTATATATATATGTCTTATCCCCCCATAGTAAACATTACAAGTTAATAATTTTTGAATTTTAAAATTTAAATTTATCGTCATTTTCTTTATTTGGTGTAACTATGTCAGCAAAATTTCTTGAATGCTTTTTTAATTACGTTTTGTTTTCTAAATATATATTGTTTCAAATTGTTTTAAAACTTCGTGATGTATGGTAAAAATAAATTCAAAACGTTCGCTGTGCATTTATTTCATTAAATGCAAATGTTTCATTAAACGAAATATAAGAAAAATATGTAAATGCATGACTTAACTGTGAAAAAATCATAATGAAAACAAAACAATGCGTATATATATATTTCCATTGTTGCAAGGGATTATATATACTGTTTGCGCTATCATAAGCTATACGCATATACAATGTAGTCTGTATTTATTTGCATGCATATATATACGCACGTGTTTAATTGCGCCGGGTTTTCTAAACATTGGGGCCGGGTTTTACCCTGCGCCGGGGCCGGGGCCGGGGTCGTGTTTTACCCACCTAAAACAAACGCATGCGCCGGGGCCGGGGCCGTGTTTTACCCAGGTGCGCCGGGGCCGGGGCCGGAGTCCGGGGCCGGGTTTTACGCACACCCCTAGTATTTGCCAAAAAATTTTAACAAAATTGAATTTTTCATAAAATGATTGTAAATTTTGGATTTGGACAACTACTTCCGCTATCCACCCCGGCCAGAGACAAGATTAGACTCAGCCAGGCCACGGCCCTGATAGTGATAGCCTTATTCTCTCATATACTAATTAATTACATATGTTTACAATCATTCTTTAACTTTAGCAAAAGTTCCAACAGACCCAGTGTAAACTAGGAACTATAGGTATATACCTAGGTTTGTATAATGAACATGAGGCAGCAGCTTGTCAGAGTTTGAATTGAGTATTTTTGACAGCTGCGAGTTTGAGACTGTGTCTGCTTGGTTAGAAAAAGAAAAAACTAATTTTAAAACGTGGTTATTGTTGTTCGTTTATAACCTGTGTGAAAATGTTAAACAAAGTTATATATACATTTAATGTCGCCATTATTGATTCACAATTATGACATTTCAGAGGCATTCAGTCAATTTTTAAATTGTGCGTTCTAATTTCAACTAGCGTAGGCAATTATATTCAAATAATAAACTGGTTTTAAAAGAACCAATTACAAAAAATGAAATTGTGGGATGAATAAAAATGAAGAACAAAAGTTTAGATAGGTTAGTAGCTAATCTAGGATCTCTTGCTCTTCCCCTCCCCAGACCTAACTTTTGAGTATTTTTGAACAATAACTTTGAAATTTTGTATTGGTGTAAACTGGAGGCTGATGAATTCAAAACTTCCAAAAATTATAGAATTTAGTTTGGTAAGGGGGGACCAAGCGGATCCTAAAAATCTTTTGAAAAAGTTTTCCTGAAAACTTGCATATATACATGGGTTTTCAGGGGCACTAAGCACTGATCTGAAATCAGTTCTTCGATGCAGCTTTTTGCCAAGTATAAGCTAAAGTTTAAAGCTTAACATTTTAATTTATACTGAGCTAACAATAAGCTGAATAAAAAAAGGATTTCAGATTCGTGCGCAGCGCCTCTGAAATCCTCTGTATGCAAGTCTTCAGCAAAATGTTTTCAATACATTTTTCGATCCTCCTTGCCCTTACCAAACTGACATTTAAAATTTTCGAATTCATCAGCCTCCTGTACGCACCCATTCAAAATTTCAAAGTTATTGGTCACAAAATCAAAAGTCATGGTTAGGGGGAAAGCGCAAAAGATGGGCCTTGGTAAAACACGGACCCGGACCCGGACCCGGACCGGGTAGGTAAAACCCGGACTCATCACGGACTGGGTGGGTAAAACCCGGACCCGGACCAAAGGGTAAAACCCGGACCGGATCCGGACTGGGTGGGTAAAACCCGGACCCGTACCAAAGGGTAAAACCCGGACCGGATCCGGACTGGGTGGGTACAACCCGGACCGGATCCGGACTGGGTGGGTACAACCCGGACCGGATCCGGACTGGGTGGGTAAAACCCGGACCGGATCCGGACTGGGTGGGTATAACCCGGACCGGACCCGGACAAATAGGGGCCATACCCGGACCAGACTTGGCTATAAACTGGACTCATAAATAAAATCCAGGACTGACGCTAACCTGTACATAAACGCGTATTTTAGTAGCGTAAGTAACGCAAGTAAAGTATACACAAATGGAACTGACAACACATGCTTCTAATCAATTTGTAGCTAAAAACTTTAAACTTTCAAATAATTTGAAGAAGTTCTGTATAATTTTAAACATGTTGAATTTTAAAAAATATTTAATGTTTAACTTTCATGAATTATTTAAGGTAACATTAGTTCATTGTACATATATACTTAATTTAAGAATTAGCTTGAGCTAATAAATGATTTTAAAATAAATATTTTTAATTTGAACACAAACAACTGGAAGATATTTTATTTTTCATTCAGAATATGTCAAAATCACCCAGATAACTTCTGTCACCTTTATTTCGGATCTCTTGAACTTTATAACCACAGAGACTCAACACGGTCTCCTTTGAACTTAGTTACTGATTGCTGCGATAAACATTATTAATTGATATCGACATCATTCGAAAGCTCTTAACATGCTCTATCCGACGATGTGAGGCATTTGGTCGTATGTTATTTCATTAATAAGTTAATTTTAAAAAGGAGATGAAAATTTGTAAATTCTCAATGTTTACTAACATTTTCTAACTTAATTTTTCGTAGTGCAAGATAAAAACAAACTACTTATACCGTTTAATAGAGCACGTTTAGAGCTTTCGAATCATATAAATATTAACGCATAATATTCATCGTAGCAATCACTAACTAACTTTAAAGTGGACCATGTTGACCACTTGTGGTCATAAAGTTCAAGAGATCCTTTATTTCAACCTTTAAATACATCGTAACACATATATGACCCCAATTTAACTATTCCCCACCAAACGAGTTGGGGGGAATAGTTAAAGAGATCCAGCGCCCGAGAAAACACCTGTATGCAAGTTCTCAGCAATTTTTTTCAAAAATTCTGGTTTCCCCTTTACTAAAATTAAAAATGTTTACTTAATTTACTTATTTACTTTTTGCACTTTTATTTTTGCAGCTGTTAATCATCAGTGCTATTCAATACTTAAGTTTGACCTTCGACCCAAGTCCTTGAAGGATTATTTCAGTCTAATTTACTTAATTACGGCGCTCTCATCTTTTTCCTGGGTGGCCGTAGTGCCTGGCCATATATACCTTCATATGCTCAAACATAACTGCAACATACCCGACATAGATAAGCAATTAATAGAACTCACGCGCATTAATACATTCTCTTGTGCGTATATATACTATTAATACTGCAATAACAGCAGTGCAACACACACACGCGCGCGCACACACATGGCGTATATATAAATTTATATATATATCAAGTGTGAAAGCAGTTAAATTTCATATTTTATCCTGGTCCGGGCAGGTCCGGGTTTTACCCTCCGGTCGGGTCGGGTTGGATCTTTTCAGGATAACCCACCCCAGGCCCAAATTCCGCAAAACTTGTTCAAATGAGCTGAAATTTGGTATGGTATGTTTTCAACCACGCTGAGTTCAAATATCGCAAAATTTTTCGATTTCGCGAAATTCGATTTTTTTCGATTCGTAAGGGGGGACCAAGGGGACCCGAAACATTTTTGTCTTCGATTTTGCTGAAAAGTTGTATTCAGGGGTTTTCGTGGTCGCAGAACACGAATCTGAAATCCGTTTTTCGATTCAGCTTTTCTTTAGCTCAGTATAAGCTACATCTTAAGCTTAGAACTTTAGCTTATATTGAGCTAACGAAAAGCTGAATCGAAAAAACGGATTTCAGATTCGTGTTCTGCGACCTCGAAAACCCCTGAATGCAACTTTTCAGCAAAATCGAAGACAAAAAATTTTTCGGGTCCCCTTGGTCCCCCCTTACGAATCGAAAAAAATCGAATTCCGCGAAGTCGAAAAATTTTGCGATATTTGAACTCAGCGTGGTCGAAAACATACCCATACCAAATTTCAGCTCATTTGATCAAGTTTTGCGGAATCTGGGCCTGGGGTGGGTTATCCTGAAAAGATCCTCCGGGTTTTACCCACCCACCCGGTCCGGGTTTTCCAAGTTGGGTCCGGGTTTTACCCACCAGTCCGGGTCCGGGTCCGTATCCGTGTTTTACCCACCGGTCCGGGTCCGGGTCCGTGTTTTACCCACCGGTCCGAGTCCGGGTCGGGTCCGGGTCCGTGTTTTACCCACACCCCAAAAGATCTCTAATCTATACTGATGATCTAAAATGAAAAAAACTAGACTATATAGTTTTCTAATTTCTTGAAATTTCCAAACACTAAAAATTATAAAGACTTCTTAGTAAAAAACTAATTTAAGCTTACAGTCTAAAGATGGAAGTACAAAGGCAACCTTGCAAGAATGTTAGTGAAACGGGGGACACGCCATAGGTTATTGGGAATTGAACCCTCAATGTCTAACTCAAACAGCTAATTAAAACAGATTTCGTAGGTTGTACATAGTGATGGAACCGGGTCACTTAGGGTTGACCCGGTGATCGAGTGACCCGCTTGAGCCCTGACCCGGTGACCCGGTGACTCGGTTTTCCAGAAAATTCAAAATCTGCAAAAATTTTGATTTTGCCTAGGAAGGCTAATGCGAAAGTGCTCAGGACAAATACAAGAAAAAGCAAATTAATATTGCGAATAGAGCTAAAATTTAAGCTAAAATTTTAGCTTGGTAAGCCAAAAATTTCAAAAATTTGTGGTAAATTCAGAAAACCGGGTCAAGACCGGGTCGAAGCCCTTGGCCCGGTGACCCAGTCCAAAAAGAGACCCGAACTGACCCGGTGACCGATTCCATCTCTACATAGTCTTCGCTATAGTGCTGATAGCTGAATAGATTGAACATAATTCAGATTTGAGGATAGTTGAAATAAAATTAAAGATTGCTTGACTAGCTTAAAAGCTGTCTGTCTGTTCTTTGTACTTGTTTTTGAGAACAGTGTTTTAACCTTTCACTCTTCCTTATTAGCAGCCTTGCTTATAAGTGTCCCAAAGTTAGCAGCCGTACCAGCCGGAGGAAAATAGACTGAATGTTTTTGCTTTGACAAAAGACAAGACACTTTTAAATATTTTTGTGACAACAAAACTTATATCAGAAGAAGCCGTATTCAAATCGAAATTTCAACTTTATTCACAAGATTGAGCGAGTTAACTGTACGTATATACCTTTTTTAACTGAAATTAACTGATGAATCGGTAGATTAGCATTTAATGAATATGTGAATTAATGAATAATGAAGCAATAAAGCAAGCAATAAAACACTGCGCCTTTTTCGAGTTTTTTCTAATATCCCCCACAGCTCCGAAGAATCACACAGAAGAAACACAATTTGAAATTTGGTAGGGTAGGTTTTCGGACCTGTTAAAGTTGTAAGCTAAAGCTGTAAGCTTATCTTGAGCTAACGAAAGGCTAAATCGAAAAGCAAATTTCAGATTGGTGCTCAGCTCCGCCCCCCAGAAAACTCTGTGTGCAAGTTTTCGGCAAAATCATGGACAAAAATGTTATGATCCCCTTGATGCTTGGTCTCATTCGCCATACTAAAATTTTAAAATCTGCACTTTAAATGCATTTTTGAAATCAGCAGGTCTGAAAACTTACCCACCCATACCAAATTTCAACTCAATTCGTCAAGTTGTGCGTCTTCGGTGCTTCTACGAAGCTGTTGGGGAGGGAGGGATAATGGTAAAGACCTCCTTTTTCGCATGTCACTGCTCAGCTTAAGGAACAGACAGAAGAATCAGACCAGCGGCGCACATAGGAAAGTTCTTCGAGCGGGACGGACCTTAAATAATTTGGGTGGCGGGGGTTTTGGGGGGGGGGGCTGAGGACGACTCTGAAATCTGCTTTTCGATTTATCCTTTCGTTAGCTGAAAATTTTTGAAAATGTCGAAAAAATTGCTATGGAAAGGCTTAAAAGGGGTTAAGTAAAAATTGAGCAAATTTTGTGTCAAAGGCGCGAAAATTTTTAAGTATGTGTCTTTTAAAACTTTTCTTTTGCGTCTGGTTTGGGGGCCCCGCCCCCTAAAGTGCGCCGTCCCTGTATCCGACTGTTTCCTCGGCTTTCTTTGAAAGTAATGAATACTATTCATTGTTAGTCCATTCCATGCCCAGTCTCTTGTACTATGTATGTAAACAAATATCGATGAACCCATCAATATTAACTTCTGCTTTTATAAATTGTGTTTTGGTTAATTATTTCTTACCGGACTAGATATAGTAGATGTAGCACTGGTTTGGCTTGGCGACAGAGCTGACAATTCCGTCTGGGCTTCGCTGTCTTCCATGACAGTACCAAGTGGATTTCTTGGGACCTTATGTCCATCGCTGAGATCATTGTATAACCGGGATAGCAGGGAAGGTCGGGCGCTCGGTAGAAATATTCCCGTTTGAAAGGGTGCTGGGGCGGTAATTCCGTAGTGTTGCTTGACTTCGGAGTAACGATCAAAAGTGGTTGGTGCTGAAACAAACAAACACGCAATGTTTTAGTTCGTAAAACTAACAACTGCGTATGCGCGTTTTTTAGGTTGATGTGGATTTAGATATTATGAACGTTGTACAATCTAGCGAAGTTTACCAGTTCACATAAAAAACTTTGGTGCATGTGGGTTTAATAATGATCCTGCTCCAATGTTACAAAAATCGATTTCGGACTGAAGGATCTTGATATTTTCGATTTAGACGGATCAAATGCAAGGAAAAGGGATCATATAAAGGAAATCCCACTGAACAAAATTGACCAATTTTGACAGCATAGGCATTGCTGACGAATGACACAAGGTTAGAGAATAAGCCGCACATCGTTAGAAAGCTAAGAATATGTATGCTCTTTCGAATTCTGTAAACCATTTTGCTGTAGGTCTAACATGTGTCAGTCGTCAGCAATATGCTGTTGAAGTTAATCAATTTTGCTCAGGGGGATTTCCTTTATATGGTCCGGAAAAAGTTATCACCGATTTGTATTATGGAGTTTTGTAAATGGCTGTTTCGGGGATTGCTATCGGATATATACTCTTTTCAGTTTCATCTGTTCTGAGCTCAGGGCATCTCAGCAAATGTTGTCGGCTTTAATTATATTTCAGCTTGACTGATGGCGTTTTGAATTTCAAGGTTGGACCCTTGAAGCACCCAAAACAAATTCCGGTCTCCAAAAAATTCTTCCTTAACACTACAAATTCAAATCTCTCATCAGTTGCTCAAAATTATAAATAAGGCAGAAAAACTGAACTTACGAATTTTCATTTTCTTGGCATTTAATTTTTGAGCAATTCGACTCAACCGTTCAGAGCGTTTTTGCACGGCTGCCGTTCTTTCAGAAATACTGGAAACTTCTCGACTGAGCTCTGTAAATGTCAAATCGACACACTTTACTACGCTGGCCATCTGGCGTAAAAGAGTTACAAAAGTTGCCTGGGCTTCTTCTACAGTCATATCACACTTTTTAATAGAAACAGATGTTTCTGACAGGGACAGCGGACAGTCGTACAATTCCAGTTTTGGGATGGGCGGATCACCCATGATCAAGGTTGATGTCCACATTTTTGGAAAATTAATTTAACAATAAAATCACTTAATTATCCTTGAAACAGCCATGAGTCATCTGAAAAACAAATCAAAAATACTGCTAGTTGGATTAGACAAAAATTGGGTTGACATAACCATCTAAATACATTAAATAAAATAATCTGCAAGCAATGATATAAATCTAGCACGACAGCAATAATGCGCTGCACGCGTTTCGACACGCAGATTTGCAGAATTTCAACCATTTGTCATAAATAAAAAGGAGATTTTATCAAAACTCTGGACGAATTTGCAAACTCATCCATTTTAATTTAAAACACAGTCCGTGCTCTCGAATGAAGGGTTGATACTGGTAGGAGTCAGAGGCCTACGTATTACAATACATCAATCTTGAAAAGGTTTTTAGACAGGGATAAAATAGAGCACAAGAGTGAGCATTTCCATTTCAGCAGATAGTTTATCTTCAGACTATCTTAAAATTTAGGTCCATCCTTCGCATAAAAATGCTAATAGATCTTTCAGTGAACAATTGAAACGACCTCTAAAAGTCCCTTATCAGTAGCTGACAGGAGTATGGTCCTGTTAATCTTGGACTCAAAAAGACTGAATCCCAAAATGGGCCAAAACCAGCACAGGTCCCCAGCCCCTTAAAATGGTTGGTCCCGTTTCAGTCTTATCAAGATTGTAGAAGTAGCCAAACAGGACAACCAATTTAATTTATAACTTTGGAGCGAGCAGTAACGCTAGAAGCAAAATTGTGCGGAATTATTGAAAATACAGTTCCACTTATCCGATAAATGAAATATTATATGTGGGGTTGTGGATAAGGTGAAAAGTTTAGGCTTAGAATTAGTTTGCATCTTTTCCACAGTTCATTCTCCCAACAAAATTTGCTCGTTTGCAATTATACATATTTTCTTGGTGATATCGATATAGAAATGTGACAAAATCAATATTCAGCGCAGCCTAATACCAAAGCATAACAGCGAAATGTGCTGTTGCAGCAGTACCGCAACAGGAAAAAAAGAAAAAGGTCAATAGCAATAGCTTTACTGAAAGTAATTTTGTGGTTGAGCTTGGGTGGGCCAAAGCAACCTTTTCTGAGGATAGTGACACTATTTCATCATGAAAAGATGATTATATTAAGGTAGAGAAAGTTTAAAATAAAATTTTCCACCAGAAAAAATCACAGTTACATTGAAAGTGAACTGTATTAAATCAGTTTCAAACAGTAAACCTATAGAAACTTTACTAGCACCGTAGTGCGTACTGTGCAATAAAGCGCAACATTAACACACATCAGTGTTTAGAAGTGGGCCAAAACTCCGTTTGAGAGTCACTGGAATTGACCAAACAATAACCCTACGTCCGGAAAAGATACAATAGAAATCCCTCCTCATAGACGCAATATCTTTCATATTCAAAACGCAAAATTCATGAACGTAATACAACTTCGTCACGGTAGAGACAGAATTATATTACAGCCTCCTATACTTCCCTATACAGTCTACCTACACACAGGGACAGGAGTGGTGGTCACTCAGTTGTATTTGAAGAGACCACACTTTGTGGACACACCATTGTATTAAGGGGCGTTTAGACTACACTAAAATGTCGTATGTATGTAGGTGGTAGCTCTAAGTGGATAGATAGATGCATTTAAAATTACTCCTATAGTGATGGCGTACGCTGCCAAAACTATTCTCATATTACGACGCGGCAGTTGTTTGATTGAAAGATGAAGCTAGCAAGACATCACCACCTCACTTAGCCTTTGTGTTGTGTCCAAAGTGAAAACACGTTAAACTGCCCCCGTAATTCCTATTGGCTGTCTCTAGTAACATTAGGTTTTAAGCATACGGCTCTGTAGAGTCACTTTGCTGATTGGACAATAGGTTTGGTCAACAAAACGCTCCTACCTCAGGGAAAGAGTCGCTTTGCATTATTACGGAATCTTTCTTTGGGGCTCGTTTAATACCAATAAAAAATTGTACTCAAATTCCTAAAAAATTGCAATAAATTTCGCTTTATTCGTATCTAATCGGAATGCTGTTCCTTCCAATGATCGTTTCGTGCTTGAAGCTGTAAAATTTCTGTTGAAAGTTGATCCGTTCAGAGATGCTGCACCGTTACATACAGTATACAGAATACAATATAAAAGCTTCGGGATTTAATCAGTGAAGATTTTGGAAGTTGTAACGGGGTGTCTTCATTGCCGAGAACTGCATTGCTGAGAATGCACATTGCCGAGAAAGGCATTGCCGAGAATTGCATTGCCGAGAAAGGTCAATGCTCATGTCTTGCATTGCCGAGAAAGTCAAAGAATCATAAATTGCATTGCCGAGAATTGCATTGCTGAGAAAGTGTCTTTATGAAACCGGCTTTATTTATGCTGCACATGCATCACACGCATTAAGGCTAGATGACTATTTTGAACAAGCTTCCTGCAAGTTTTATGGTAAAATTTGTCGATTATTCATTTAAAATTAATTTATTTCAACATAAAGTTAAGTATTTGTAGACACGTCCGTTTACAAAATGCAACAAATTCTACAAGAGATTAATTGCAACGTAAGCAGTTTTTCGTACGTAAATAGATCCTTTGACCTTGAGCCCCCCCAGCCCTAACTTTCGACTTTTTTAAGATAAAATTTTGTATGGGTGCATACTGAAGGCCAAATTTGCGAATTATATATTATATATTCATTTATTTAAGTATTCAATTAATGTAGTTAAAATAAACTCATCTTTAAGAATGCTGCAACATAATTTTTCAGCCTGATATGTTTCCGGTGTAGGATTTCTACTTTTACAATTTTTCCGGTGGGATATTTTTTGGAGGAAAAATTTCATCCTGACATCGACTGTCAGGGAAAGAAGAGTTCACAATCTTCGCAGCAATAATTTTCGCTGCTTCTGTGTTTTCTACATTTTAGGATTAATTGGAGCAAGTGTTATTGAAAATGTAAAATTTTGCGGGATCTCTTGCACCTTCCCCCAGCCCCAACTTTCCATTTTTTGACCAATACTTTTAAAACTGTTGTATGGGTGCATGCAGCATGCATACTAGGCGGCGATAAATTGAAAAATTTAAAAATTATACATAGCTTATACAGAGCTAACTAAAAGCTAAATCGAAAAACTGATTTCAGATTCGCGGTCAGCGCTTCACAAAGGACCTGTATGCAAGTTTCAGCCGAACCAGGAACAAAAATTTTTATCTACTTGGTATCCCCTTACCAATTTAAATTTTAAAATTTTTGAATTCATAGCCTCCAGTATGCACCCATACAAAATCTTATGGTAAAAAATCGAAAGTTAGGGCTGGGGGGAGGCTCAAGAGATCTATGTATTTACGTACGAAAAACTGTTTACGTTGCAATTAATTGCTTGTAGTATATATTTATTGCATTTTGTAAACGGACGTGTCTACAGATACTTAACTTTATGTTGAAATAAATTAATTTTAAATGAATAATCGGCAAGTTTTGTCTTAAAACTTGCAGGAAGCTTGTTCAAAATAGTCATCTAGCCTTAATGAGTGTGATGCATGTGCAGCATAAATAAAGTAGGTTTCATAAAGACAATTTCTCAGCAATGCAATTCTCGGCAATGCCTTTCTCGACAATGCAATTTATGATTCTTTGACTTTCTCGGCAATGCAAGACATGAGCCCTGACCTTTCTCGACAATGCAATTCTCGGCAATGCCTTTCTCGGCAATGTGCATTCTCGGCAATGCAATTCTCGGCAATGAATGTTACCCGTTGTAACTTATTAACTGCGAAAATAATCAAATTCTAGGTAATGCAAAAACAAGTGAAACATTTTTCGTTATGTAGAGTGACATAGAAAACATCACTGAAATGTTATGAAAATTTCAGAAAACTGGAATTAAGGCCCAAAGATTGGACAGATGGTCCACTATGACTTTTCTTACTTCAACAACAAACGGTTTTGCACTCTTTATTGTATCCAAATCCATTCTGTATTTACCATCTGCCTCTATCTTTAAAGGAATTTCTGAAGGATTCTCCTTTACTGACCATACTTAGGTTACGCTTTTTCCCAAGACATAATTTGATAGTAGGCTTTTACGAGGTTTAAAATTTACATTGTTTGGGTAACTACTATTTCTCATTACTCAACATTAGCAAACATGATCTTACATGTAATAGATTTCACGCTAGCTTCAACAAACTTAAATAAATTGGCACAAGTTTAATACGATAAAAAGATTAAAATGCAGCAGATTTGAAAACAATTTAAGTTACAAATAACGAATCTCTAACCCCCAGGTGTTTAAATTTTTAAAACGTGACCAATCGAGCTACAATTTGGTATGCGTATGCTTTCGACAACGCTGAGCAAATTACTGAAGCATTTCGTTATCATGATATGAGCTTATGTTGTAGGCCCTACGTTAGCACAGGGTCCAATTTGAATGATGTACCCCGATTCTGGCTAGTGGTCTACCCCTGAAAAACTCCACCCAAAGTTTGCAAGATTTGCAGATTTGTAGCATTTTTGGCCAGACATTTGTAAAAAATGTAGATTTTCAACGATTTTTAAGAATTCTTTGAAAAATTGCTAAGATTTGCTAAAAAATGGCCAATTGGCAAAACTCGCTGAGGCACTTCCCTTTCCCTATCCCCAATTTGAGGGGGAAATTGTACTGGTCTTAGTCCTTAGTACCTGACTACCCATTTTCTCTTCTGGATGAATGAGTCTACCCTATTTTTCTTCACGCTAAGGGATCTACATACCAGTTTTTTCTGTCTGTGGGAGGGTCAACACCCTCCCATTCCTCACGCGTTATCCTATGGTTGTAAGCTTACACAAGTTGTACGCTTATACCAAGTTAAACTGAAACGAAAAACAGGCTTTAGATTCGATTACAGCGAGCGACCCAAATGCAATATATGTAATGATTTGGCCCCAGAGATTAAATGTGCTACCAAACTTCTGTACGAGGGTGCTGTGCACAAAAGGCTGGATACGCAACCTGGACTGGAGATATAGTTCCAAGCCGGCCATGTCAAGCTTCGCCAACAAGATTTTGACCTAACGTGGCCCTAACTCAAAATAGACTGCCAAATTTTAATTTAGAGAGGTTACCTAACGAACTAACGAAGCAGTAACTAACGGAAGAAAAAGAAAGTACCTAACGAACTAACTAACTTTGCCTTAAAAGTGAAAGCAAAGGCCAAATGGGAGTGTATTAAATTTACTGAAACAGTGAGAGTAATTTATTAGGTAACAACCATAGCATAACGTGGGGGGAATGGGGGGTGCAGACCCTCACCCCAGACCGACAAAAAATGCGTAGACCCCTCCGCGAAAAGGAAAAAAGGGCAGACGCTCTGGTCCAGGAAGGAAAAAAGGGTAGACCTCTCAGCGATTTTTGCCAAAAATTGGTGATTTTTTAGGAAATTGTAGCGATTTTTTTAAAAATTTTCTTAAAAATCACTAAAAATTTGCTATTTTTGCTAATTTCGGGACAGGCCTCCCTAAAATGTTGAATTTTTCAGGGGTAGACCCTTCGCCGAGGGCTTGGTAGACCCCCGCAGAATCGGACAGTTAATGTATGGTACAACCGTATGGCATACATATGGCATTGATAAATGAACCGTCGCTTAATAAATTTCGGGAATTCCTGTCCAGTCTATAGCCAGACTGGAGGCTTTCTTTTCTACTATTCTTCGCCGAAGTTCGAAAGCACTCAGGGTCCTCAAAGAATAAAAATAAACTATCTAGCTTGAAGAAAATCCAACTACCCCAACTGTGAGAAGTGTCCCCTTTTAAAGCCCCAATTTCGGAATATGCAAATTATGCAAATTCGGTAGGAATTTCCAGACGAAAGACATAGACAAGGAAGTGTTACAAACACGTGAATGTTTAAGAGAAATTAGAAATAAATTTATGCAAATTAGGTGGCACCTGAATTTTGTAAATAGTTCCCGCTCTACTGTACATACATATATACAGCTTTTCAACATAATCGGAGGCAAAACATTTTTCGGTTCCTGTTTTATCCCTTGTTCCCAGTACATTTTGCATATTTTGAACTCAGCATGGTCGAAAATATTACCCACCCATACTAAAATTTAGTCGATTCGTCAAGTTTTAAAACCTTTATCACGGGGGGCAGTTTGGAAAAGCTACCCCAACTACGTAATTAAATTATAATCAAGTTCCCAAACAAAGAAAGGTATTGAGACCGCATTGAGACAGGTTTTAAAAAGCAAAAAAGAAAACTGATATTGAGTGAAAAGTACGTTGCATATGTATGTCCGTTAGAAGGAAACTGACAAGATAAGTGCAAATGCAAAGAAAATCAAGAAAAGGTGTAATAAAATTTATGGCAGTTTTTGTATTCACAGTTGTGGTTGGCATTTCTGGGTGTCCAATCTGAATTCACAAGTTCGCAAAAAGCAACTGCCGTTTAAAAAACAGAAAAATTCTGCAGGCCATTAAATTCAAAAGTTACTTCATAAATTATAGGCCAACCCAGACGCAGGTATGGTCGCTAAAAACACTGGTATTCACTTGGTGTACAAAAACAGAAGGCATAAAATAAACAAATCCCAAAGTCTCAATTGGAGAGGAATTAAGTTTACGTGATGCTAACTTTTGCAAAGCTAGATGAATCCACATCTGATTCATTGTGGAAAAAAATTTTGTGTTGTCGTCGACAGGGAAACAGCGACATGGAACTGCGGCAAAACGCCAACTTCCAAACCCAACCGAACAACTTCGCCACATCTTTGATCTTTTATCCTGAACTGTAGACTTAAATAGCGATCTTCAATGTACCTCACTTCTGAGTCTTACAAATACAAGGCAGATTTAATTTGGTGACAGGTGGCTAAAGTTAACAATAGGTAGAAGTAATTTGATGCCAGCCAACTATGTCCTCCGTCTTCCTTTTTGAGGCTCAAATTTTCCTGACAAAATTTATAATTTAGCTCCAACGACTCATGAAAAGAGAACCTGTTTGAAAGACATGTAAAAGCCCCTGTTAAGACATATTGACAACAAATTTTTTCATTATTTGAAGAATTTTTCAATATGGTTAGTGAATACCACACATTTTCCAACAACAACAACAGCAGTATTATGTTCATTGTCAAAATACATCTGTAAAAACCGAAACGGAAATTTTCGTTGGCTCGATGGAGCTAAAGCTTATTGCGTGTCTCTCAAGAAAGTGCACGAAGTAAAATTTGATTAGAGGAGAGGGGGAGTATCCGTGTTGAACTGGTGTGCAAAGAATTTTCTATATTTCAATTATAAATATATCTTGACAGATGACCCCAATTTGCTAATTTCCGGAATGCTAAGCTTCAGTTCAGAGCTTAAGGTGCTGGTTTCCTTTCGGCTATTTTTTACTCCTACGGCTTTAATCCTTTACGCAAAGGGCTAAAACTTAAGAAATAACCTATTTCCGTGCTCTTTGACATTTTAGGACCAGTCCCGTATTCTTAGGCCAAAAGATAAGAAAGTTTCGGTTTTGGCCTTAAGCTCCCAGTAGGTAGACAAGACACGGGATTGGTTGGTATGGCAGGAAAGAGGACTCGAAAATGAACATTTTTGCTCTTACAACCTTTGAGCTATCTCCAGTGGTTAAGTCAGTATAAGCAAAGTTTTTAGGGTCAAAAAATAGCCATTTTCGAGGTAATCAGTTTTTCAAAATTATTGCCACATGTTAAGGACAAAACTGGCTTAGTTATACTCAATCGATACATCGTCCAACCAACTGCACATTTTATGAATGCCTATTAGCCGGACTTTATTGCTTTCAGCTAGAGATTTGGCCGAAAAACCATTTTGGCAAAACTGCGATTATTTTGTTTCGAACATCGATTTCTCAAAAACTACTCTACGGATTCCGGAGATTTTCGGCAGAATCAAAATTCGCACTTCTGCGGAGGGACGTTTTTCTTGGTTTGGGCTAAAACATATTGAGTAGCAAGAAAACTCAATGCGAAATTGCGAAATTTCGTGTTACTGTGCATTTGGCCGATTTTCCCGACCGTTAAGAACTTAAGACCTGCTGAGCCAAATCCAAAAAAACGTCCCTAGGCCCATATGCCCTTCATATCGTGGCACAAAAAGAACTTTTGGCCGATTCTTCAGTTAAAAAACTTTTGGTCTATATTCATCCTGTTAGATGTCAGCTTGTCAGAACATTTCTGCTATTTTTTGCTAATTTTGCCAGTTCTGTAAGCTCATGTGAATGTACAGATAATAAGCTTTAAAACGATGTATAAAGCTCTTTGCAACTCCCAAAATTGCGAAAGTTATAGCGTTTCAAAAAAATCACCACAAAAGCACTGCACAAAAGGATACCACCGCCTTAAGGGGGGGGGGGGGGTCCACTTTGAGGTAATTTTTTCGACCATCTCCGATTTTTCTCATTTTCACATATTTTACTGTCCAGGTGGGATATTTTAACGAGTTTATAAAATTTAAGTCGGATCTCTACGGTTCTTGAGAAAATTCATCTCAAAGTAGAGGTATGCATGTGTTAAGCATAGGAAATCGAAAATGTCTCGATTATAATTCTGCGCCAAAAAAATCTCGAAACTGGTTTGAGATCCCGGGTAACATTTGGTATAGTTTGAAAGCCTTATACATATACTGTGTCACCATGGAATTAGAATTTTGAATAATGGGCCTTCAAAAAATTTTAACGAACTTTTGAAGTTGGCGAACTGCCGTAAATCGCTAAATTCTGTTGTTTTTGGTTACCAAAAATGGGGGCATTAAGATTGACTGCATATATATTATAAAAAAATAGAGATCCTAACTAAAAATTCTAACTCCACAGTGACACAGTATATGTATAAAGCTTTAAAACAATGTTACTTGGAATCTTTTGCCAGTATCGAGATTTTTTGGCGCAGAAATTTGATTTTTTCTGCAAAATTGCGAAAATTGCTGTTTTTTAGAAAGATATTCATTTACGACCAAGCTATATGGTAAAATCCCATTTTTTGCATTTCATGCTTTAAGATCAATTTGTAACATAAACTATGCTGACAGCTATGTTCAGCACTTCGCAGCGCGCCAATTGGGATCCTCTCAGACCCACTAATTCAAAAAACAGCTATTTTTTAAATTTTTCAAAATATAATATCAATTGAAAGCTCTCAGTGCAGGGATGAATTCTTCTCATAGAACTAGAACTTATTTATGTTAAGCGCTGTTAAGTATTTCATTACATCCGGTGGAAAAGGGGCCCGTGCTACTTACACCTATCCTACTTACGCCTAACGTTTGATGTTTCCGCCTCGAGATAACAAAACTCAAAATCCTACTTAGCCTAAAGCTCAGAACTGAAATTCCTACTTACTGTACGCCTAAAATATTTTCTAGCAAAACTCACATTCCTACTTACACCTAAAACGAAAGTTCTGCCGTAATCTACTTGTATGTCTTTACCATATAAATTTTATACAATGTTGCAATATAAGTAATTAATATCTATTTTAAAATATTCATTTAAAGTTCAATGTAACGTTTAGACATATAATCTTTCGTCAGCTGTGTATTTATTTAACTTTAAACTAAAGCCAAGTGTGGCCAAAAAAATCGATCTTGCTGAAAAGTTATACATAGGGTTCTGTTTTGCGGTTCGGCGTTTATTTAGTTCAGAAAAGCTAAAGTAGTAAGCTTAAGATATAAGTTTATACTGAACTAATGCTAAATTGAAACACGGATTTAAATTTCGTGTTCTATGATCCATAAAACCTCTGGATACAACGTTGAAGCAAGATTGATAAAAAAATTTTTGGTTTCCCTTGGTCTCACTTAATAGAAAATTTAAATACTTAAAAATTTAAAATTTGATTAGCAATCAATCAGGTAACAGTTGAAAAGCATGCATACAAATTTGAACTAAATTGGTTACCTTGTGCTGAAGTTAGCTTCAAGAAAACGAACTCCACTACCCGAATTGTTTGCTTGATCCTGAAAAAATATCCCCGTACATTAAAATTAAAAAAAAAGATTTAAGGTGTGCTTTAAAAAACTTTTAGTCGCAAATTTGCTATTTAGATCATATAAGGTAAATCCATCCTAAAAAACTTCAGGAACAAATTAAGAAAGTGGATACTGTAATCTTAGGCGTATAAGTAGGAATCAGAGTTTTGCGTACATTTTTTAGGCGTAAGTAGCAATGTGAGTTTTGACAAAAAGGATTAGACGTAAGTAGGATAGGCGTAAGTAGGAGTACACACGTCTTGTTCCTCTGAAATATACCCTTTAAAGAAGCTACTGTTCATGCTCGTCTGACTTGAAACTGTACGAAGATATTTTCATTAATATTTATTAAAATGTGTATAACAAAATAAGCTAACAATCTGAAGTTTATTTGCGAAAACTTGCTTTAGTTGGCTGCAGCACCCTCATTTTCTCTGATATTCAATTTGTACTCATTGAATGGCTCGTAACTTGCGGAGAACTGAACGAAACAACTCAAAATTTAAATTCGACTTGTACGACATATGTGGCCAGCGCTACATTATGAGCGAAAAAGAGCGAAATCAGTTTTCTAAAAATTTTTTACGATGGACCCCCCTTAAGTTCAAACCATTTCCAACATTGTAGTCGAAACTTAGTGTAAATTTACTGCAGCTGAATTGAAGTTTAAGATTGGACAGGACAAAGAATTTTCATGACATTTGTCTTACGTCACATCAAATTTCAAAGAACTTGGCCTGTTGACGATTTCGCTGGGTAAAGTTGACACAACGAAACCGGACCAATTTAACTTTATCCCCCCAACTAGTTTGGGGGGGGGGGGATAAAGTTTAATTGGGGTCAGTAATCAAAATTTGTGTAAAACGGAAACAAGGTGAACTTGGCGTCCTTTTAGTAGTCATTAGAAGTTGTTCCATACGAAGATGAATACAATTTGAATAAAGTTATTTCGTTTCGTTAGCTCAGTATAAACTTACATGTTAAGCTTACAATTTTAGCCTATATTGAGCTAACGAAAAGCTGAATTGAAAAACAGATTTCAGATTCGTACTCAGCGCCCCCGAAAACCCCTGTATGCAAGTTTTCAGCAAAATTTATTTCAAAAAATTATTAGGTTCCCCTTGGTCCCTTACCAAACTAAAATTCAAAATTTTTAAATCTTTTAAATTTTAAAATTTTTGAATTCATCAGCCTACAATATGAACCCGTACAATAAATAATGCAATAAAACATAATGTGGCACTGAATTAGTCCTATTTAGGCAGGTTTTAATTCTGGGGGGGATAAAGTTTAATTGGGGTTCTGGGGGGGGGGATAAAGTTAAATTGGTCCAAGTCCACGAAACCGAATTATTTGATTTCTCCAAATCGACATATTGTAATGAGGAGGCGTTACGCCTGGCCTCTGTGGGGCGGGTATGTATATGAATGTATTTTAGAGTGAAACTTTTTAAAATTGGCAGTATTTTAAAATTTATTATGCATTTAAATTGTGTGAATGAAATTGTGTTCAAATTCCCAATTTCAATGTCTAAATTAACCATATATTTATTGGTTAGTTGTCCTCGTCAACACATATAGGCTCTGCTGTAAAAGTTATCTCCCTATTTTGAAAGATACGGCACCAAACGATGCATCCACCTATGCAAATTCAAACGCCATTCAAAATCCTTTTAGATGTCCTCATTTCTGCTTCTGATTCTCATTGGTCGGCTTGATGCGTGTCTGGATCTCTGTAATCATGTCAGTCTTGTCTTGGTTTTGTGCATCTGTGCACATTTCTGCATTGAATTGGGGTTTGCTTTGGGTTAATTTGTGGGTTCTTGCATTGCTTTTACTGTTTATAAGATCATTGTTTAATTACTTTGTTGTCGTAAAAATTTTCGGTGTCCTCTTTTTTATGTAAATTGTAAATTGTGATGTCACGGCCGAGTGGTTAAGGTGTTCGACTAAGCTCCGACAGTCCGAGGTTCGAATCCCCGCTGCCACAAGGCTTTCACAAATCCCCTTGAGCAAGGAACTCAGCACATATCAGTTCGCCGTGGGCTCCAGCCGACCCAGCAATATATCCTTGACTGGTCGGTAAATGGATGGTGGGAAGGTAACAAGTGTTCGGGAATAAGCCTGATGAAGGGCAGGACCCCTTCCACAGATGCAACCAACCTTTACGTTGTCACAACTAGCTTAGGGCAGAAAATCCGGAGATAAACACCGGCACCCTATAACGTAGGTTCTTTCCAGGGGTCCCATTACCTTTACCTTTATGTAAGTTTTATTAATAGTAAAGTCTTTTATATTCCTTGTCCAATTCTCTATACTGCCAAGTTTTGGGGTCTTCCAAGTTATGTGACAGTAAAATTAGTGCCTTACGGTAGAACTAACTAAAAACTGTTTGGACCTACGGTAGCCGATCTGGGGGGTGGTCTCGAGTGCTGTGTGTTCCGGGGGTCACAATTGCTGTGTGAAATTTGATGCTTTGAATTTAAATGAAAGTGTTCGGAAGTTTGCCTGCTTTGTCGGGAAAGGTTTAAGCGTGGTTGAAAGGAATGATGAAATGATGATAGAAACGCTAAGAATTGAGAATCGAAGCGATGTTTGAGATAAAAGAAAAAGATAGTAGGTTCGTGCTGTCGGTTTTCCTTGCGAGAGGTGGTGGGTTGAAATTTGAGAACGGAGAGCGACGGTAGGTCGTTAGCGCCTCTTTTTTTTCTGTGTGGGGGCTGACTTTAAAGAGGAAAGATAGAAATGTTTCGATTGGGTTGTGTTTTTCAAGGAAAAGATTCAGGACTGACGTGCTTCTGGGTTTGGTTGATGATACTGATTGTCGAACTTACGTGTCAGCTCGGTCCGTTTAATGGGGTTTACTAAAGGTTTTTCCCGACTTTGTCCGATTGGCCTACATTTTGGCGAGGATATAGAGCATAGGTGTGGTCAATGAATATCGGGTACATAGATCTTAGCTGGATCTTAGGTGGATCCTGCCGGTTTATGCCAGTTCCTTCTTTCAGGCGTAGTGGACGCTACTCACTACAAACACATCGTCATCCTTCTCGGCGATGCCTGCTATGAAACCGAAGGATCTGAATGGTTGGCCCGATTCACGATCTTCTACAGATCTGCTCCATGTCCCTCATCCCCTCTCCAGTTTCTTGTTCTCCCTGCCTGTCCCTCGGCGGGGATCACTAAGTCTCAAGCAGCAGCCATTTTGCGACTGGATGGTCATATCATTTCCCAGTTTCCACATCGTGAACGCCGGGAGATTGCATCTCCTCGACCCACGATCTTTCCAGTCACTGTCGGACACGTCTCCTGCAAATTGAATCGCACTCGGGCTGACGATCAGGGATCACTGACTCCTACTGGAGTTAACTGCTTTCTGAAATTTTTGTCTTCAAACGTTTTTTCTCTACAGTCTTCCACGTGGATCACCTCCACCGAAGTTTGGGTTCACAATGCTAAACCAAACAATGACTATTCGGCGAAGTGACCTTGGGTTGACTTGACTGCACCAGTCCCCGTATCCGTGGTCTCGGAGGCTCACAGTCGTTCAGCTGAATGCGCTCCAATTGCATACCCTGTGACATGGTTGCCTCGACAGTAACCACTGCACCACCCGCTGCATCGACAGTTATTACGTCAAAGACTACCGGTGAGTCAGCGGTGCCCGCAGTCGTGGATCTGCACCATCCAAACGAATTCGATTCGCCCATGCCTAGCAATGCTTAGCATTGCCCATCTCTATCTACTTCACATGGAGCTGCCTCAGTCATTCCGCCTACGCCTCCAATCGTACTGGGACCCGCGGGCCGTCCTCTGGCGGTCCAAACTCTGCCATGATACTTTATGCCTGCGTTGTGCCGACAGTATCCTGCTGTTTACGTGGCCCATCTTATGGACTGCCACGGTCGATTATATCCGCTTATACAGGCGCCCTTCGGTCCTTATTTTGAAGCAGATCCGGAGAGGCAAACTTTCAAATATGACAACCCACCAAACTGACTCTAGTTTCCTGACTTATGGGTGTGTGTGTTCTGTAGGTTCAATAATTGTTTTCATTTCCTAAATTGTAGCTTTTCTCAGGTGCAACATTAATCCCTTTTTAAAGTCTGACCAAAAAATGTAGAAAGCGAAATTTTCTTTATATCTCAAAAACACTTTAAGATAGCAACCACAAAGAATACATTTTCTGAACCGGACCGCAAATTGCTTAAGTTATTCCAGTTTTTCGATTTTCAAAATCCTCTGATCTTTGCCGCTTTTTCGACTTTGACTGGATACTGCTCGTGACTCGCTCAGTGGGCAACTTTTTCGATTAGATTTTCAGGACAGCCTAAGCGTCAGCTCTGATCTGGTATATGTTGTAGTTCAAAATTTGAAAGTCGATTTTGTCGAAAAATTCCACTTTTTGACCCAAAATTTGGGCATAGCAAGTTGATCAAAAGAGAGTAAAAGCATAATCATAAAGTTCAATCCGAGCTGTATCCAACGATATAATGTTTCGCGGCTACGACTTATATTGCGCCAGCAATTAATTTTTAAACAATATCCCTCATTTCAGCTGGTTTTTGGCAGCTGACACTGGTTCAGGAAATCAAGGCGGCAACATTAAAGACAGCCAAAAACTAGCTGAAATAAGGGAAACTGTTTAAACATTCATTCCTGGCGCAATATAAGTCGTAGCCACAAAAACATTATGTTGTTGGATTCACCTCAGATTGAACTTTATGATTATGCTATTTGACTCACTTTTGCTAGAATCGCTGCGCGAGAAATTTTGGGTCAAAAAGTGGTATTTTTTTGGAAAAGTCGACTTTCAAATTTTGAAATACCACATATGTGAGATTAAAGCTGACACCTGGGCTGTCCTGAAAATGTAATCGAAAATTTTTTACACTGAGCATTAGTCACGAGTAGTAGCCAGTCAAAGTCGAAAAAGCGGCAAAGATCAAAGCATTTTGAAAATTGAAAAACTGGATTATCTCACGAAATTTGCAACCAAAAAAGTTAAAATTTGCTGTATAGGACTTTTGAACAAGGGGAGAAGTTTTCTGAAAAAATCGCGGTAGTACCGTGTACCAATTTTTCGGGACATATAAAAGCGGAGCCCTTTGAAATCGCACGGGAAATTTCAAAATTTTTTCACGAAAAGAAAGATCTCATCAGTCCGGTTAGACCTCATGCATACTTTGTGGTAACTATCTTGAAGCGTTTTGAAATATAAACAAAGGAATTTCGCACTCTGCAATTTTTGGTAAGGCTTTAGTTCTTACCATTCCGGAGCTTTGAGTGCATAGAATAAACATATCTTCTGTCACTGCCATTTATCCGTATAACTGTTTTATTGTGTATTCTTCTTATTCTTTCTTTCATTGCGTCGTGGTCGGGCAGTTTATTGCTCCTGTCGCTACTGCTGCGTTTTGGTTTTCTGTATCCCTGTTGCTGTTCATGCTGTTTGTTTGCAGATACTTCGCTATTTTTTAGTATACTCGTAACACGATTGTATCCACTGCACTTTTATGGTTATTTTTGGTAACTTTCTGTACGTTTATGAGCACAAAAATAAATTATTTTGATCCGGCTAATCTTATGCCCATGATTCTATACATATACATCTGACTGTCCCGAGGTCAAGCTGTCTGACGCTGCAGTATAGCTTCTGTGTATTTTGTTGTGTTGCTTCCCTGCCATTGTTCAGTGTGTCTGCTGGTGCTTTAGCTGTTTGCCATATCAGTTTATTTTTTGCCTTGTTCTCGATGTTGCTGTTCAACCGGCTTTCTACCGAATTGTGGGTATTTTTTCTTCTTCGTATTTTTTCACGTACATGGTATATTCAATTAATTTCTTCATGGCTCGCGGGAGCTCGACCTGGCGAGGAGGGGGCAAATGTGACAGTAAAATTAGTGCCTTACGGTAGAACTAACTAAACACAGTTCGAACCTACGGTATCTGGTCTGGGGGGTGGTCTCGTGTGCAGTGTGTGTTCCCGGGATGACGATTGCTGTGTGAAATGAATTGAATTTAAATGCTTTGAATTTAAGTGAAAGTGTGCGAAAGTTAGCTTTGCCTGCTTTGTCGGGAAAGGTTTAAGCGTGGGTGAAATGAATGATGAAATGATGATAAAAACGCTAAGAATTGAGAATAGAAGCGAAGTTTGAGATAAGAGAAAAGGATGGGAGGTTCGTGTTGTCGGTTTTCTTTGCGAGAGATTGTGGGTTGAAATTTGAGAACGGAGAGCGGCGGTAGGTTGTTTTAAAGAGGAGAGAGAGAAACGTTTCGATTGGGTTGTGTTTTTCACGGAGAAGATTTTAGGACTGACGTGCTTCTGGGTTTTGTTGATGATACTGATTGTCCAACTTACGTGTCAGCTCGGTCCGCTTAATTCGTTGCGAATGATAGTCGTTGTTTGAACGGTAGAAGACGTTACTTTACAGTCTTGGTATTAACGCTGTTACCTGGAGCTGGCACCTAACTGTCGCTGTCGTCGTTAACGGCTAATTAAAGGTTTTGGTATAAAGCTTTTTCTGTGTCTTAATGGGCTTATGAGTCGCTGTAGCTAGGCAAAAAGACAACTGAAACAAGAGTTTGAAAGCAAACTCACATATATGTGTTTAAGTAAATGCGATCTCATTTTATACTTGTTTCGCTTGTATGAGTGTTTGTATTGGCTAATGGCTTCGTAATATGTAGGCCAGATATGTTTTATTTGATTGGCATTAGTATTCTAAATGTGTCTATTTCAGCAAAATTTTCTGTTACATTTTCCAATTGAGTCTTTGCTGTTCATCGGCGGTA
The DNA here is from genome assembly GCA_030248195.1 of Trissonchulus latispiculum. Taxonomy (NCBI): domain Eukaryota; kingdom Metazoa; phylum Nematoda; class Enoplea; order Enoplida; family Ironidae; genus Trissonchulus; species Trissonchulus latispiculum. Next base: position 50,194 of record JASAND010012055.1, read on the forward strand.
AAACTTCGTTGGAGAAGATTCACTTAGATAATTTCGTATCGGGCCCGCACAGGTCTAGTGTAGCTACATCTTCAGGTTTGACGTTTACATTCCACGTAAAGCTTCCAAGTTTACAACGTTTTTGTATATTTGAAATCAAATTTAGAAAAGCATATCTATACAAATTTCTAAACTTAAGAGGGTGATCCTTTTTGGCATGTATTGTTGATTGACGGCGCATATCACGACGAAATTGGAAGAAACTTTCCAAAATGATTATCTAACACCCACTGCGTAATTCCGCTTCAAAAATTCAACGTCTCTGTACAGGGTAATTTTTGCCGATTTCAGACAGTTAGACAGTAGCTGCAGAACTATGATTATATTCAATCGAACGATCTTGGTATGCTATATATTGTTGAATTTAAAGTAACCTTCTAACTGTTCGCTATCGTGAGATATTATCAATTTTCTTATTTTGGAGTCCAAAACTTGCCATTTTTGCAGAAAAGTAAATAATCAATTGTTTCTTGAGCTATGCTAAACTGTATAATTAAAGTAAGTGCGTCAGTTTCAAGTTCTCACAAATGCCAATTATCTGAGGCATGATCATCTTCCAATTGCTGTCCCATGGGCTGCTGTCATAAAACATGTAGTTTTTACATAAACACGACCAAATTTTTTCCAGCGACTGTGTCGCATTTAGTATGCATGCTACAGGGTTGCCACTTAGCAGATGTGTTTTACACAAAAATACTCAGAGACCCTTTTTAGTTGCCCCGGTTTTTGGTTTCTAGATAAGTGGTCGCTTGCAAAAGTTGGGAAATGTAGGCAAAAACCAGGTTGCGCATACATTTTAGCTAATTTCTCCATAACGAAATGCGATTTCACAAAATTAAACAGGGTCCTCATTTGATAAAGGGACCGAATGATATAATCAATGTCTCTCGAAAAAAGTTGCGTCAGTCTGCAAAAACATCTGAAAAATTACACTTCTTCACAAATCTGTTAAAGTTAATATCGACATTCAAAATTAATTACGTTGTGGTCATCAGAAAGAGAAGGTATTAAGCTCCATTTTGATATAAAAACTGCTTTTTAGCTCCAAGGAATAAATGAGTAATAACGGGTCAAATTTGATACCTCCAAAAGGAATCACTGTCTTAAACCAAATCTATCCAAGCATTCCAAAATTTCGATAAAATATCACTTGTGATATACGCCAACAAAGAAAAGAAAATACACCTTCATTTACTGACGGTAGAATTACCAGAAGTTAGAATATTAATGTGTTGCGATTGGCGGTTACAGTTTGGGCGGCATATTGACACAATGCCTCAATTCTAGAAGTCTTGCATATTGACAGCATATTATTAGTATTCCAGAAGTTTGGTGATAAAAACAGGGGGAGGGGTTGATTGCTATAGTAGTGTCTCGCACACTGTTATTTTTTACTTTAATTTCAAACCGATTTAAGGAGTTTTGTTTTGTGTTGTTCGTTATGCTTAGTCGTAGTAACAACTCTGACAGGGAGCACTGAGTCTTGTTTCATCTGTCTCAGCTATTCAGCTCTTCTCTCAAATGTTAGTCATAGTAGTGTAACAAGTGTTAATGGACCCTAAACCATATTTCAGGTCGTCGACAAACCATTCTATGCCATTTCCTTTTACCATTGCTTACACCATGGCTGGTGTTTGGGATGGGTGCCAAAATGTACTCCGGCTATAACTACATCTTAATGATTAATAGAACGTATTAAATTGTTGACGGGTGGAACGAGTGCTAGAACAGGCAGACTCAGGCTATAACTACATTGTAATAATTTTGCGACGTGGAGATGGGTATGATGGGTGCCAAAACCTCTGCGGATATGAAAAATCCCTAGAGTTTACTTTAAATTCAGTATAGCTTGATGCTCATTTTAACTAATGCACGTTTGCATTTGTAGTCTCATCAATGCTTTTTGTTAAATTCAAGAATTCCACAGTTCAATTACGTTTTAAGCAGATATCGTTTGCAGAACCCACAGTAGATTTCTTTGTCCAAAGATAATTTTAACGGTGAAGTATAAAAATGATGTCAATACGGTCCGATTAACAGAAGCAAGAACAAACACTAATCATAGTGCGCTAGCGGCCATAACCCTGATTGAATCCTATAGCATAGTGAACACTGGAAATATCCTATTGCAGCTTACATTTGAATATCACATTTCAAGAGTAGCAAATGCTTTTACAGCTTCAATATTGTGTACTCACTCAGGTACTGGACAAGGTACTGGATTAGTGGACAGGTACTGGATAAGGTACTGGATTAGTGGGCAGGTACTGGACATTGAATCACTCCATGTTGATCATAAGGTTAATGATCATTTCTAATAATCCCCAAAGGTTAAACATTGGTAAATTTGGCGAACTATATCAAAATAAGGCATACTTTAAATATGTTGTAAATGAAATAGCTATACTTTAAATATGCTGTGAATGAAATAACTATGCTTTAAATATACTGTAATTAAATTCTTTTTCAATTGTATTTTGCTTTTAGAGGCGACCCTAGACTAATTAACATCAGATATATTTTATCCATGCACCAACACCATGGTGATTTGCGTGCTTGGGCTCGCGAAAAAAGCGTCTACTCAAATCCGAAGTCAGATGTCATATCTTCCGGATAGTACAGGCTTTAGCATTGGCATCACACAAGAGGCATCTGTTTACGTGACATCAAATTAGGAAAGTGGGTTTTTGTAGATTCTGAAAAGTAACTTTGATTCTGTGTTGGTATCAGTTACGGTTTCTTTAAATTAATACTATAGTAACTTTGATTCTGTGTTGGTATCAGTTACGGTTTCTTTAAATTAATACTACAGTATCCAACTTTCTGCGTATCGTAATGTCTACATGATTTTTAATTTATTTTAGAACTCAGCTAAGTCTTTAGATTTTTAGAGTCATTAGATGATATTCACATGTGTCCAACTGCTGGTCATGATTTGTTGTCAGAACGGCATGGGTTCCCTGCCTAGGTCAGTCCACAACTGCTGACACTTGAGCAGAGGCACTATTGCGGGACGTCCTCTAAAATGTGGTCACCAGGTGTTCTTATATTCGTGATGACCCTGCGCCATTATCCTTTCTACGGCTAAACTCCTAGTGCTTTATTTACGAACATTCGTCTTGGACAGTTGTGCATTCCAGAAAACGCTAACCTTTCTCAAAAATTGAAATATTTAATAGCAGCTAATAGAATACATGCCTCATGAGCGCCCGACTGCTATACCGCTATTGTTTCATCCATGGTTTCACTGCACAGACTTTAATCGTGCACAGCTGCAAGACCCTGCCAAAATAAAATAAAATGAAGAATGGAAAATACATCCATGGTTGTTGTTGGAATAGTTATTTCATTTACAGCCAAAGCGGAGACACTATCGTTTTGGAACTGTTCCTCCATTGTATCGTAGGATCATATGAAGAAATTAAAAATTGACCTTTTTCGTTGGTTTTAGCGAAACTTTGCTCAACAAAGCTTGTATCTACGTTGTGGTACTACTACATTACTGCACACTCGGAATGCCGCTATCTTATGAATCTGTTTCTACAGCTTCATGAAGCACAGCTAATTGGCTGGGCTCTAACGATTAATAATAGCAGTTAATTTGAACATTTCTTCCCACGATCAGAAGCTAATTCTGAGTTTGAACTAGTTCGACAAGCATATTATGTATAGCACTGCATCAACTGGGTCATATATTCGAATAACCGAATTCATAGATGAAACTTGCTGGAGATGATTCTATATCTGCAACAAAGTTTGTAGAAGCAAGAGCAATTTTTGCACAATTTTTGGAAAGGTTTCCCTTTGTTGCACGTAGCATTGAGCAACAATTGTATAACTCATACTATTTTTTCAACTGGAGATTAGTTCCTACATATAGACGAGAGCACGCCCTGACGTGCACCGTGCTACAAACTATTTGTAGCACGGCGATTACGTAATATCAGTATGTAATCTTATCTCGATAGGAATTATATTTTTGCATTTTAATGGCTTTTAATCACGTTGCATAACCTGCATCAGGTGATAATATACTGCGGATAAAATCTGATTGACTTGAAAGTTTATTTATTTTTGTATTCCTCAGCTCGAACACATTATCTTGCCCTCTGTGCATTTTTAAATAGTTTCTCGGATGAATCCATTGTCTTATCCTTGTACAAAAGACAGGGGCCAAGGTCGAACGTTGTGGGTATCCTCTGTCTTGCTGTGGAGGGAGTTCTAGAGCTTCCAAGGGCCGGACTGACATTGATTGACGGGGAACTGTAAACTCCTACTGGCAGAAATCGAAACCGCCCACAGATTTCGAAAGGTCGGAGTTTTGTTAAAAATGAACTTGGTCTAAATAATGGCGGATTTGTTAAAGTCTTCAAAAATCTCCAACATACAGTTGCCCAATCCGTACACAACTGTTCTTTTCTCTATTGTTTCTTGTGTGCCGTGCGAAACATGAAACAGACGTTATCACCCGTTGCAAAATTGGATCTTTTTCGGTATAGGTCGGGCTAGGTAGGTTCATGAAAGGGGTAAGCCTGTACGAAACTATCGTCCTAGTAGGGACTTGACAAGGGATTTATATGAGGATGCGAAAGGAGAGGAGTGGTACAGCACCGAAAATTCAGAATCTTTATCAATAATTTGCTTTCGGAGTGTTTCTATTTTTGTGTAGAATACTCTGCATGTACAGATCATCCCGTCAGCTAATCCATTCGACTGTGGACCATAAGGAGGGCGGAAAATTTGTCGAATGCCATTTGTCAGAAATTGTCAAGGCTTTTCGACGGAAAAGGTGGACCGTTATCACGTACCAGAATCTTTGGAAAACCAAAAGCGGCCGCTAAAGCTTAAAGACAGTGGATTCCGCTGACGTTATTGCTAATAGAGCTATCTCTGCACACGTTGATCCACGTCCACTAAGACCAGCTGATGCTGGCCGTAGCTAAACGCAAAGTCGATGCAAATGTGTTCCCACGGCTCCGGTTTGGCCAAGATCCGTGAGTTCTAGCAGAAGTGAAGGCTGCCTGTGCTCAGACGACGTTTCTTTTAACAATATGTTCTGTCTGACTCTGTATTCCAGGCCAATAAAACGAGATTTCGCCTGTGATTGCATCTTTTGTATACTTAGTGACCTTCGTGAAGCAATGAATGGACTTTTCGATGTAATGCGTTAGGGAGCACTGCTGCATTTCTCCAAGTGATAATGCCATTAGCCATATTAACGAGTGCCATTCGAATTGAAAGAAACTGTCGCAGTCATCGATCCTTCCAGTTTTCTTTACCTGCGATAATAAGTTGCTTCAGTTGTTGACTCAAGCTATGTCTTTGTCCGTGGCAGCTTTCAAGCTTACAGGCAAAGACATGTTATCAAAAATGCCACTGCAACGACCTTCCTCAAAATTTCCTCACCAGAATCAACTGCTGAACCAAACAGGGGTCCTGAGAGTGCATCGGCATTTCCGTTTTCAGAGGGTTTATACAGTAGATCGTACTGGAAACCGGCTAGGTATTCAACCCAACGCTGCGTCCCAAGCCGAGATAATAGGAATATACTTTTGTTGATTGAACAAAGCCGTAAAAGGCTAGTGTTCTTTAAAGAGATTAAATTTTCGTGCATACAGGTACTGGAAAAACGTTTTCATCCGATAATTATAGCCAAGGCCTATTTCTCAATCTGGCTCTAATTCTTGACAGTTGATTTAAAAGTATTTTTGTTTTCCTCCTCTCAAACACTTCACTGTGGTCCTCTTATCATTTTGTATTGACAATGAAACTTTCAGCATAGCGCAATTTAGAGTTCGAAGAAGCATGCTGGGAAAACCAAAATTAGGTTCAGGTAAACAAAAGACGTGAATTCTGTCAACTAAGATATAGCGGTGTAGTGGAACAGCTTGAGGAATTCTCCACGCTTTACATAATTTTTCAAGAATTATAGTTTGACAAGACCAGGAAATCGGTGAAGTTACATTGATAATGTTAAGTGACACACAGGATGTAATAAATCTTTTTTGGAATTGACAGTTGCTGAAGTCTGAACCAAAAGTATTACTTGATGTAAGTGCATTTTTAGGCATAATTCTGAACCTAAGTATTTTTATTTCAAATTTAAACTAAACTCCAGATTTTTCTAAGCAAAATTAAAGCATTTTATTACATATAAACTTAAATTCCAATCAAAGTTCTCGCAGAAACAACCTTAATTTTATGAAACTTTTGATGATGCAATCTTAATTTATTCTTTGTTCAATCGGTCTACCAATCACAAAGTTTTTCTGGGCGTTTATCTCCCTGATATGTGTGGACTCGAAGTTGATAAAACTAATTAATCTAGCCAACTACCAATTGTAATTAAAGGTGGTCTAGGATTTAATTACGGATGGTTTATTTAACTGCATCCCATTTTCCCGCGCGGCCTGAAAAGCTGAGTATTACTGTCGAAAGGTCTCAGTCCTGTCTGGGGCATCAGTTTGAGTTAACCACGTTTGAGGAGGGCGATAGATCACGTAGTTATTTAGAAGTTCTTTAGTTTTTTACTTGAAGGCCTTTACAATGAATGGGCCATCCCAAGGAACTTTTTATTTCATTAGGTTATTTTTAGGTCAAATGTTTAGAACGTCCTGGTTTGCATAAAATGTACGATGTGTGTAGCAGCACCATATCCCCTTTCTTGAAAAGCTGGGTTAAGTACTACTATCCAAACTTTTAACTACTGTTTCACATTAAATTATAGTAACCTTGCTGTAGGAAGCGGTTGGATAGATAATGGAATGGAACCAAGCCGCCATCAACATAGCGTACATTGCACTTGCGATACCATCAATAACCGGAGTTGTTGCTGTTTTTGCTGCTGTATTTCACGATAAACATTTGCTCAAGCGAAAAGATATAGTTATAGTCTGCGCACACTGCTTAGCCGATGGATTTTATAGTGTCGGATTTTTTCTGGCAGGGATACGCCGACTTTATTTTACCGTCAATAATCGACTGGAAGCTTTGGTTCGTCCTTGGGATTGTATGACGGAATCTTTCACCTTTTTCATTTTACTGGGACCTCAGGCGGGCGCTTTTATGAATTTCGCCACAAGTATCGATAGGATTATCGCGGTGTATTGGGTATATTACTATCATACGCTCACGTGGAAATATACAATATGGTTGATTGGATTTAGTTACGGGGCTTCCTTGAGTTCTACCTTTGCAGGATACATCTTGTCAGCACTGGCGATGACTAATAACGCCACAGTGCCCCAATTGTGTATCACGTTTTGGGGAACTCCGCACCTCTACAACTTTTACTACCAAAGCATTGTAGCGTGTACTGAAATATGCAGTATATTGTTGTATATTGCTGTACTCGTTTTACTGCAAATCCGTGGCAATGATCTGCACCCATCTATACAGCCTGCAATCAATCAGCGGCAGACCAGAATGACCATGACTATGGTAATTGTGGTTGGAATAAATTTATTATTCTATATTTTCCCGTGGCTCGTTCAAATTACTCTGACCAGCATTAGAGTGGAAGTATTAGGCATGTCAATTTTGAAAAGGATAATATGGACGTCGATTGAAGCTAATTGCTTCATTAACATTTTTATATACATTATTAGAGTTAAGGAACTGAAAGCGAAAATTTTGTCCTGTAATTGGAAAAGGAATAATTCCGTGATTCCCTTGAGCCCTATGCCTTTGAAAAACTGTCGAAATGCTTTTTGATAAGAAATAAAAGAAAATACTGATATCGTTGCTAGTTAAAACTTAACTTTGCTTCAATTGTTTTGATAACGATGTCTACACCAAAATTCAAAACTAATGTTAGCGAAAATAATGTTATTAAATAATTAAACATGTCTGTCGGGCTGACTTGTTCGCTGTGATCTTGTTTTGCCATATCTCGTTTGGCTTTTGCTTTGTTTTTGTTATCTGTACCTATAAATGTACTGTTGCTTTAATAATCTGTTCTGCTTTGTTTTTGTTTGTTTCTACCACATGTCTAATGCGTTGTCTTCCTAATCCCTAAGCATAATTCCCATGACGTGGCTATGGTTGCTGTATCTATTTTTGTCTTGTAGTGTTCTGTTCTCTTGTAGTTTGTCTATTTTTTGGGCCAGTTAATAGTTGGGGTAGTCGTGGGAACATATATATAGTGGCAGTGCCCCGAAGTATTTCTGTCTTATTGTCGTGGCCTCACGCTCCGGAGGTTACCGCAGGTGTAAATGTCTACGTAGTCGTATTAGATTGTTTGTCAGTAGGTAAGTAAGTACAGTAAGTAAGTATAGTTTGTCAGTTTGTTTAGTTAGTTGAGTTTCGGTTACAGCCGACACAGTTGTACCCAGTTGCAGTTCGCAGAGTCATTCCGAGCTGACTGTGAGCCACGTAGTTCTTAGGCGGTGGGGATCGTTTGGGTCCACTTTTACTGTAGGTAGTTTCGTAACATCTTGTTTTATCACTAAAAGTACTACATACCCGGGCAACACTAATGTAACATCTGTTTTACCATTGTCTAACCTACTGTATAACACCTGTTGTAGTCACTTCGCGTTGGGCCGGCGGCGGAAAAGAGCGTTTCTTCGGATAGCTACAGCAGTAGTTTTGCAAATATAAAAGGAAGCTTCACAAAAGTTCACGGCGGTTGTGTTAGTTTCTAGTTGGGGAGTGGTGGTTGAGTCTGGTTGGGTAGGTTCCTGAATGTCAAGGTTGGGCTCTCTAAGTTCGGTAGATTTGTCCTTTTGTATCTCTGTTTCTTGAATGAGTATTTTCAAATAGTTTAGATATTTTATCTGAAGTGTGGTTTTTATGGAATTCGAAGTAAAGTGACATTTTGGTCTTCTCTTTTACTAAAGCTATTTTAGGGCCCTTTCATTTAATAGTCGCTCTGTACTTTTCTGAGGGATTCTGTACTTACGCATCACACACCGAGCACTTATCTGCAATCATTTACTAAGCCCGACCTAATAGTTTATTCAATGAGGTTGCACAGTTTCCTACACTTCCATTCCCAATGAAAATCTGCGATCCTATCTAACTGTCACTCAATCTAGTATATGTGATGCGAATTCTTCTTCATATTTCTGAGTCGACATGCAGGAAAACAGATTTATTATATGGAACGTCTAGGTACATGAAAATCACGAATTAAATGTGGTGTAATGGCGCACAGGTTCGGTCTGTCTCATCTTTTTGATCATCAGTAATCCGCATTAGTGTCGTAAGCAGTCTTCCTTTCCCCCATGGCATCTGGGCATCTGTTAGTTTATCACAAGCGATTTACTGAAAGCTTCATAGAATTGAAATGCTAACTTGCAAATAATTTAACTTACATATGGGATCCGAACAAACCTTTGTTTCGACGGCAGACGTTATATTCTCACGAATAATCAAAACTACAGTAGCACGTCCATACCATACCTATCTTTCTCTGCTGGATCTTTGGTGTATCATATCATATATTTCAGCCTAAAAGGCTAATAGTTTTTGAAGAGGTCAGAATTGGAAAAATTTCGCATTAGCTATAATAGATTTGTTAGTTCAGTTCGCAGCATTTTTTTACTTTAAGTATGCTACATTCATAGATTAACGCGGGGCTGTCTGGGGGCGGTACAAGCCCCCTCCCCAAGCCGGAGAAGGTACAAGCCCTACCGCCGTCGGGGACAAGGGGTAATGCAAAAAATGACCAAGGGATAAGCAGAAATAACCCGAAAAATAAGTTTTTACACTAAAATTTTAAAAAATTTCCGGCCTCGCCCGAAATTTGTTAGCTAAAATTTTTAATTTTTAGTGAAAATCGGGCAAAATTTTGAATCTTTTCTAGAAATTGAAGATTTTGTTGCTAGTATCAAGAGTACATAATGATAGGAGTATGACAAGCGTCACACTCTATGCAGTGAAGAGCAAAACTATGCTATGCGCACTATCGGCTGACCCCCCACGAATTGACCCCCTCTCACACCGCCCCTATATGGGTACGTGGTCCAAACGGGGGTCGCTCAGTGTTTTGCTTAATTACACGCTGAAATTAACAGGGGCCCAATTTGGGGAGGGGGTTCAAGCGTGTATGTTTTACACTTGTAGCTAGAAAACATGCTAAGCGAGTGAGTGACCCCCGTTTGGGACTGTGTACCCATATAGGGGCGGTGCGAGAGGGGGTCAATTCGTGGGGGGGTCAGCCGATAGCGCGCATAGCATAGTTTTGCTCTTCAGTGCATAGAGTGTGACGCTTGTCATATTCTTATCATTATGTAATCTTGCTAGTATTAACTAAAAATTGCAAAATTTGCAGATATATTGCAATGATTGAATTGCAGATATAGCGTTGCTACGACATATTAACAATTAACATACCTGTGCAATATTCGTACTTTAACACGAGGTCTGATCGAGAATGGCCTACTCTAGGGTCTCGGTCTACCCTAAAAAATCCAAAATGTAAAGTGATCTGACCCAAAATTAGCAAAAATTGCAATTTTTATAGTTGTTCGACACAATCAGCAACCTTAAGAACTTCCTTAGAAATCGCTAAAATTTGCTTAAAAGGGTGCATCTTTTGGTGTAGATAGATAGTTTTTTCGTCCGCACAAAACATAAAGTGAACCAAAACCAACAAGAATACCTTGTCAGAAAAGGAAACAGCCAATTTATAGATTAAATTATAGCAGTTTGTAAGCAAGAAAGTGCAGGCAGGGTTGAGGACAACCGATTAGTCGATGTTTAAACCTCTACCCTTCAGGTAACATGACAAATTACAGTCGTCAAGTAGTCTGCAGAAAGTAAGCATGCCTGGAGCTAAAACAACATTGTTAGGCAAACTATTCCAAATAGGTACAACACGGTTTACTACAAAATACTTATAAATGTCTAGGTTACATCTATGATAATTAAGTTTGAACACTATCCTCTAGTTGATTTCTGTGGTGGAAATCTAAAAAAATTTGGTGTTAAGAAAATAAGTTTATGACAAAACTTATATAGGAGTATATATCAGATCAAATTCTAACCTTCCCAATTCAAGACTTTTTAAATTTAGTTGTTTCAATCGTTCGGGATATTTTAAAGTTGTCATGTCAGGCAGTCGCTTTGTAAACTTTCTTTGAACAGCTTCAAGTCTATAAATATATTTTAAATAATAGGGATTAAACGTTTCCGATGCATATTCAACTTTGGGTCTAACACATGCTTTAAAAATTTTAACTAAAAATCTTTATTACGATTATTAAACACTTTGAATTATTGATTCGTAAATTTGGGCTTTTGCGGCTATTTGCTGCAATGAGATTCGGGTTCCATGTCTTTTTGTATATTATGTAGACCTAAATCTTTGACTATATCTACTTTTTGTAGTGCTACTCCACCCAGGTAATATACAGTTGTTTGGGTTGTTGCGACCCAAATGCAATACAGTGCATTTCTCCAGAGACAAGTCAAGCTGCATTTTCTTTAACCATTCATATATAGCATTTAAGTCAGACTGAAAGACAGTAAAATTTGTTTCAGCTTATCATGAGGAACACTATCAAAAGCCTTAGATATATCAGTGTATACAATATCAATACAATTATCACAATCCAAATTTACAAGCCACTCCTTCAAACAAATTAATAATTCTGTCGTTGTAGGACGATTCGGTAGAAAACCAAACTGATGAGCAGATATAATTTTATTCGAGGCCAACAAAAATTTTAACCAATCAACCACCATTGACTCCATCAGTTTGCTAGCACCAATTAGCAGACTGATGGGTCTATATTTTTTGCATTTGCACGATCGGCTTTTTTGTACACTGGAATAATTTTTCCAATTTTCCACTCAGTTGGAAGCTCTCCTTGTGCAAAAGATACTCGAAAAATTGTAGACAGCAGTTTAGCAATAAATAAAAAAATTTTTCTCAAAAATCATTGAGGGATTTGATCAGTGCCAGAACTATGTTTCGGCTTTAATTAACATAAACATTTTCAGTAGAGAAATCAGGCATTGGAACATTTAAAGATTCTTTACGAGGTATATCTAAAGCTTTACCGTCGTCAGTTTTAAAAACGGAGACAAAATATTAGTTAAAAATGTTTGCCTTGGTTTTATCGTCCGAGATTATTGAATCCTGATGTTTGAGACAAGGAATGTCTTCTTTACAAAATAGTTTTGACTTCACATACTTCCAAAAAATTCTATCATTAATATTTGAGATAAGTAATAACTCAGATCTGACGTTATCGTGACGAATTGCACTCCTGGTTTCAGTACGACAAGTCAGGTAAAAATTCGTTGAAGGCTCCACTCTATTGGCTTTTTCGCCTTCAGGCAGAGTGGGTCTACCCGTTTTATTTTCTCGCCAAAGGGGTATACCCGATTTTTGTCTTGCTAGGGGATCTGCCTACAACCCATTCCCTCATACCCCCACGAAATCCTTAGCCCATATGAGTACTTGTGATTCATTGCTTTACTGTAAGAATAAAGTGTATGCTGTAAATAATGTATACATTTAATAATAATTTAAAATTTTAATTTAATTTAAAATAAATTTTTTCTGTTTTAAGAATAGAAAAGCAAGGTTATTTTGTTCCCACAAGTAGGAGGTTTTCCAAGAGATATAGCTTACATGTAATACAACATTTTTTGATTATTCGTGGGAAGTGAGCTTCTGCTATCAGAGCAATAGACCGATGGCACAGCTTAAAGCAAAGTGTTTCTGCCAAGTTTGCATCTTGAGTCTTTTGAAGGCATCATCTTTGTTTCAGACTACATGTACTCTTGTGATGACACTGATGTCAGTTAAGGTGGTGATTCCTTTTGGGCACATGTTGTTATTTGGCGGCGTAAATCAAGATGAAATTGGATGAAACTTTCCGAAATAAGTTCTTTTAGTTTTCTAACACCCTCCGGGCAATCCCGGTTCAAAAATTCTGGATTTACGGTCAGAGTGGTTTTTCCCAATTTATGAACGTTTGGCACCTGCTACACAGTTATGACTATATCCATTCGAAAGATCTCATTGAGCTTCACATTTTTGCTTTCTAAAGGAAGTTTCTAGTTTTCTCTATCGTGAGATATTGCCGATTTTCTTGTTTTGGCTTCGAAACTTGTCATTTTTGCAGAAATCAAATAATCCAACATTTCGTGTACTACGCAAGCCGTAAAATCAAACTAAGGGCGTCGATCTGAAGGTCTCACAGGGACAAATTATCCGACGCATGATCGACTTCCAACTGCTAACCTGTAGGCTGCTATCGTAAAAAAATGTAATTTTTGCAAAAACACGACCAATTATTTTCCAAGGATTGTGGAGCATTCACCATGCAAGCTGGAGGGCTGCTACTGAACAAATGTGTTCTGCACAAATATACCCAGGGACGATTTTTGAGTTGCCCTGATTGCTGCTTTCTAGCTAAAGTAATCGGTTGACAAATTTGGAAAAAGTAGGCAAAATACAGGTACCGTACACATTTCAGCTTATTTCTCTACAACGAAGAGCGCTTTCACAATAAATAAAACATCGTCCCCAGCTATTTTATGGAGGTATGGAATGATATAACCGATGTCTCGCGAAAAAATTTACTTGAGTCTGCAAAAATTCTGGAAAATTATATTTCTTCTAAAATGCATTATAAATATTTTAGAAAAGCAACATTAGTTTCGTGGCATGCATTAAAAAGAGAATATGTCAAGCTACATTTTAATATAAAAATGGCTTTATGACTCCAAGTAATGAATGAGTAATAATGGTACAAACTTTATGTGACCAAAGAAAATCACCACCTTAAATGCAATCTGTCAAACAGCGGAAAGCAGTTCAGATTTAAGTGTGCATCGTTATCGTAGTTACACTTACCGTTTAAGAAATTAGCCGTGCTATACCAAAATGATGAATCAAACAAATTTCTGAATCGTGCTAAACGAGTTTGGAAACCACCAAATTCACATTTTAAGAATATCAAAGACAACATTGTTCGCCATTGCTCAATTAACAAAAATAAACAAAATACACCAATTTAGAGAACTCCTAGAAGCGATTTTCTAAGCTGAACAGAACCCTGTTTACTATTTAGATTTTACCGATAATTTTTTAGTTACCCTCTTGCTTAATTCTACTCGCGTGCTTTGTCAGATTTCTATATGGTTCCGCTTTATGGAACGGTCGAAGAACAGGAACTATACCATATTGCCTACCTCTTTGCTTAGGCAGTGGTTAAAGAGAAGGATTGACCGTTCAAACTGACTCCCGTTGTATAGTTGTTGTCATGTAAAAGACTAAATAAATGGAGTTTATCGCAAAAATTGCAGATTTCTACACGGTGTACGATGCGAAGAAACCTCAATCTATGGGTAGATAATCCATGCGATGGCAACACAAAATGAATATATATGTATATATACCTACACATACATGGGTACCCCCATGACATCGTTCAGCATACACACATACACATACCCCTACACATACATGTTCAGCATACACACATACACATACCCCTACACACACATGGGTACCCCCATGACATCGTTCGTGAAATCGTTCAGCATACACACATACACATACCCCTACAGATACATGGGTACCCCCATGACATCGTTCAGCATACACACATACACATACCCCTACACATACATGTTCAGCATACACACATACACATACCCCTACACACACATAGGTACCCCCATGGAATCGTTCGTGACATCGTTCAGCATACACACATACACATACCCCTACACATACATTGGTATCTCCATGACATCGTTCAGCATACACACATACACATACCCCTACACATACATGGGTACAGCCATTACATCGTTCGTGACATCGTTCAGCATACACACATACACATATCCCTACAACACATACATGGCTACCCCCATGACATCGTTCAGCATACACACATACACATACCCCTACACACATACATGGGTCCCCCCATGACATCGTTCGTGACATCGTTCAGCATACACACATACACATACCTCTACACATCCATGAGTATCCCCATGACATCGTTCGTGACATCGTTCAGCATACACACATACACATACCCCTACACATGCATGGCTACCCCCATGACATCGTTCGTGACATCGTTCAGCATACACACATCCACATACCCCCACACACACATGGGTACCCCCATGACAGCGTTCGTGACATCGTTCAGCATACACACATACACATACCCCTACACATACAATGAGTATCCCCATGACATCGTTCGTGACATCGTTCAGCATACACACATACACATAGCCCTACACATACATGGGTACCCCTATGACATCGTTCAGCATACACACATACACATTACACATAGCCCTACACATACATGGGTACCCCCACGACGTCTTTCAGCATACACACATACACATAGCCCTACACATACATGGGTACCCCTATGACATCGTTCGTGACATAGTTCAGCATACACGCATACGCATAGCCCTACACATACATGGGTACCCCCATGACATCCTTCGTGACATCGTTCAGCATACACACATACACATACCCCCTACACATACATGGGTGCCTCCATGACATCGTTCGTGACATCGTTACATCGTTCACTTAACACACATATATACACATATACACACAAACATAAACAAACCAACCAATTTCTACTCTTACTCCATAGCTCCAAGTTGATGTGCCCTCCAACTTCACTTGATTCCTTCTAGTTGTTTCTATTTCCAACTACTATTTCGCCTAAAAATGATACTAAAGTGTTGTGATTACTTGACTTTCTTTCAAAATGTTGCATTGCATTGCATTGCATTGGACCGAATTTAATAATACACATACCCCTACACATACATGAGTATCCCCATGACATCGTTCGTGACATCGTTCAGCATACACACATACACATACCCCCTACACATACATGGGTACCCCAATGACGTCGTTCAGCATACACACATACACATAGCCCTCCACATACATGGGTACCCCTATGACATCGTTCAGCATACACACATACACATTACACATAGCCCTACACATACATGGGTACCCCCACGACGTCGTTCAGCATACACACATACACATAGCCCTACACATACATGGGTACCCCTATGACATCGTTCGTGACATCGTTCAGCATACACGCATACGCATAGCCCTACACATACATGGGTACCCCCATGACATCCTTCGTGACATCGTTCAGCATACACACATACACATACCCCCTACACATACATGGGTGCCCCCATGACATCGTTCGTGACATCGTTACATCGTTCACTTAACACACATATATACACATATACACACAAACATAAACAAACCAACCAACCAAACAAACAAACAAACAAACACACAAAACCTTCGAATGTGAAAAACTGGGGGGGGGGGGGAGTGAACGCATGCCACCTGCTCTTCTAGCCCACATCACATTAACATGCGCATACACGCTACACATTAGGATGACACACCTGCCCCACTAATGTACATACCCTCTGACTCCAACTGACATCACCCACCTCCCTGCCATTGCATAGAAGGGTGACCAAACTATGTGAGCTAATTGAAATAAATGAAAACGATAGCATATATAATTTACTTTGCCAAATATGGGGGGATTATCTCAACTTGAACAAACCTATAACATACAAAACAAATAAAAATAAGTAACTCACACTTTGACGTAACTCACGGAAACAATAAAAGGGAGTGTAGAATACTGACAAAATTGTAGTAGAAGGGAGAGCTACCTACCAATTAAATTTCCAGAACCTATCTAACTTGAATCGCTTAGCATTATTTTCAGAACAGTCAGAATGTATGTATATATGTAGCTAATTTGCATAATATTAGCTGTTAGTCAGAAATATCCACAAAATACCTCCTCTTGAACCCGGGCGTCCACGCAAGGTTCCAGCGAAACAATAAGATAAACAAGTGATCCCCCAAAAGAGGCAATATTCCTACGTAGATCCGTTATTGTTCCTCTGCAAGAATTGTCTGCGCTCCCAATTTCTACTCTTACTCCATAGCTCCAAGTTGATGTGCCCTCCAACTTCACTTGATTCCTTCTAGTTGTTTCTATTTCCAACTACTATTTCGCCTAAAAATGATACTAAAGTGTTGTGATTACTTGACTTTCTTTCAAAATGTTGCATTGCATTGCATTGCATTGGACCGAATTATAATACACATACCCCTACACATACATGAGTATCCCCATGACATCGTTCGTGACATCGTTCAGCATACACACATAAAAATACCCCCTACACACACATGGGTACCCCCATGACGTCGTTCAGCATACACCCATACACATAGCCCTACACATACATGGGTACCCCCATGACATCGTTCAGCATACACACATGCACCTACCCCTACACATACATGTTCAGCATACACACATAAACATACCCCTACACACACATGGGTTCCCCCATGGCATCGTTCGTGACATCGTTCAGCATACACACATACACATACCCCTACACATACATGGGTACCTCCATGACATCGTTCAGCATACACACATACACATACCCCTACACATACATGGGTACAGCCATTACATCGTTCGTGACATCGTTCAGCATACACACATACACATACCGCTGCACACATACATGGGTCCCCCCATGACATCGTTCGTGACATCGTTCAGCATACACACATACACATACCTCTACACAGACATGAGTATCCCCATGACATCGTTCGTGACATCGTTCAGCATACACACACACATACCCCTACACATACATGGCTACCCCCATGACATCGTTCGTGACATCGCAGAGTTGGAAGGTGGACGCGGGTACCCGCGGGCACCCGCGGATACCCGCGGGTCCAGTGGACATGGACAGAGGGTTTGTCCACGTGGACAAACGTGGACAAATGTGGACAAAATTTTCGCCACCCGCTTTTTATAAAAAGCGTTAAAATTCAACCTTGCTTTATATAATAGTTTTTGTATTGGCTGTTTTTAGTTTTCCATTGTAATGTTTTATTGTGATGGCATCGTGACTTTTAGCTTTGCTGACCCATTTCTTTCTAAATCGCTTTACTACTATACACCTGCAGGCGTTGGTGTAATACTTACAATCAGGGATGGAAACTGGATCTCTTTTTATGACCCATGACCCACCCAAACGCAAAATTGACCCAGACCCAAGGTGACGGGTGACCCATGAAAGCTTAAAATTTAGTGACCCAGACCTAAATGACCAAACGGTTTCGTGACCCAGACCCAACCGACCCAAGAATTTCTGTGACCCAGACCCAAATGACCCAATAGTATAACGTTACACAGGCTGACCCTAACCGAAATTGTCCCTTTGTGCAGTGTTTTTGAACTTTCTTTCTTGATTTTTGGAAAAATGCAAGAATAAGTACATTCCACTCATTTTGTGAAGCTAGGTCAATAGTTTTTTCTTGCAAAGAACCAGCTAAGTATAGACCGGCGGTTTTCAATTTTGAATTACTAAATATGCACACCCAGACAAGGTTTTTATTTAAAGAAAATGTGAGACGAGGGATAAAGCCAAAGCCTTTATTTATTTAGCCATCATTATCAAAAGCCTTAACTTTTGATTTTGTTTGCCTAATAACTTTAAAAATTTTGCACGTTGGTAGACAAATTCAAAAGTTTAAAATTTTTCAATAATTGTATTATGTATTGTATAGTAATAATAATTCAACAAGTAATAACCTTATTACAGGGGAGGAAAGGGGGAAATTTCAAGTCGAAATTCCGGACACCTGCCACTCATCTCATAGAACATCTCATCTCATCTCATCAAGTTTTCTTGAAAATCTAACTTTTATGTTTTTATTCTTTTTCGCACTTTTTAAAATTACAAAAAATTTAAAACACTAAAATTTCAGCTGAAGAAGCAAATTCTTATACATTTTAGTGATGTTTTAAGTTTTTTCGAAAAAATTTTGCGCCTAGGGGCAATGATTTCATACATATGTACTTCTGCTTGATTTCGACTCAGCGTTGCCAAATAACAGCCTTTCTTAGAGCAATCATTAAGCATTGCCTTTTTAAATTCCATTATAATATACTCGTAAATTTAGACCTGTTTTGGCTTCTAATGTACATTTTTATCTCTACCAACTTTGAGTGTATATAATATCTTCTTACTTTGGAAAAGTAAAGGTTTTCTGACTTGATTTTTCTGAATTTTTGAAAATTCTCAAAGTCTGGAAGGTCCTACTCCTCAGATCCATCGCCATTGAACATTTTCGGAAGACTTTAATTTAAGTAATTTGAATGAAATATTATTGTGTGCGAAGAGAAAAGCAATACATGTTGTTTCTTTCTCCGGAACAGACGAAAACAATGTACTACATATGGTATTAAATGCTACAAAACCCAAGAAAACTTGTTTATACTACAAACAAGTAAATTTCCAGAGAAAACACCAGCTTAAAGCACACTAAAAAGCAAAGTGTAATTCTAAAATATCCTGGCTCTAATATAGAATTAAACCTGGATTGCTAAAAGAAAATTTGTTTTGAAATGCAGGCACTGGTGGACAAAATTTAAAAGCGTGGGCATGCGGGCATGTGCGGGCGGACGTGGACAAGACTTGCGTTGACAAAAGTGGACGTGGACACTGAAAATCTTGTCCACTTCCAACTCTGTGACATCGTTCAGCATACACACATCCACATACCCCCACACACACACATGGGTACCCCATGACAGCGTTCGTGACATCGTTCAGCATACACACATACACATACCCCTACACATACATGAGTATCCCCATGACATCGTTCGTGACATCGTTCAGCATACACACATACACATTGCCCTACACATACATGGGTATACCTATGACATCGTTCAGCATACACACATACACATTACACATAGCCCTACACATACATGGGTACCCCCACGACGTCGTTCAGCATACACACATACACATAGCCCTACACATACATGGGTACCCCTATGACATCGTTCGTGACATCGTTCAGCATACACGCATACGCATAGCCCTACACATACATGGGTACCCCCATGACATCCTTCGTGACATCGTTCAGCATACACGCATACACATACCCCCAACACATACATGGGTGCCCCCATGATATCGTTCGTGACATCGTTCACTTAACACACATATATACACATATACACACAAACATAAACAAACAAACCAAACAAACAAACAAACAAACAAACACACAAAACCTTCGAATGTGAAAAACTGGGGGGGGGGAGTGAACGCATGCCACATGCTCTTCTAGCACACATCACATTAACATGCGCATACACGCTACACATTAGGATGCCCCACTAATGTACATACCCTCTGACTCCAACTGACATCACCCACCTCCCTGCCATCGCATGGAAGGGTGACCAAACTATGTGAGCTAATTGAAATAAATGAAAACGACAGCATATATAATTTACTTTGCCAAATATGGGGGGATTATCTCAACTTGAACAAACCTATAACATACAAAACAAATAAAAATAAGTAACTCACACTTTGACGTAACTCACGGAAACAATACAAGGGAGTGTAGAATACTGACAAAATTGTAATAGAAGGGAGAGCTACCTACCAATGAAATTGCCAGAACCTATCTAACTTGAGTCGCTAAGCATTATTTTCAGAACAGTCAGAATGTATGTATATATGTAGCTAATTTGCATAATATTAGCTGTTAGTCAGAAATGTCCACAAAAT
>JASAND010012059.1:0-43054 GCA_030248195.1 Trissonchulus latispiculum
GCTGAATTATGCCTTCCATATTTTTGTTTGTAGTTTATTCTTAACCTTGGTATTCTATACTCTGATGTTTCTGACTGTTTCTGACACTTTTGACACAAATCTTGATCTGTGGTTATTAGTTAGCTATGCATTTCTGTTCTGGGTTTGTTTAATGTAGAGTTGAAGGGTATTTTTGGTCTTTGAATTGTGACTGTCGTCTTTGGTATTCGGTCTTTATTTGAAGTTGACTGTTGTTCACTATTTGAGGAGTTTTGACAAAGAAGTTAGAAATTCTGGCTGTTTCGTGATGGACATTTTTATTTGCAAAACGAATCCAAAATTGGGTACTTATCTCCCCAGGAAACTAAGTGGGGTTAATGCGTCCAAGTTTGGGATTTTTGGGAGCCCCCTTCACCCCGAGAGCTGGGTTCATACGTCACAGATAAGTGACGTATGACGATACACACACTCACAAAACGCACTACACGAAAGGGAGCCGCAAGCTCCGCCTTACACGTCACGCACACATGATTGACAGGTCTTCCCCGAAACCTCAAATTTTCCCAAATTTTCAAATCAGTCGTGGTTTGGCTGCCATTAGAAACGGTTGTGTCTTCACCGGCTTGTTGCTGTTCCGCATAGTCGAACAGGGTGAACACACTGATTACTATTTTTGCGTTTGGCATATTTGTGACCGAGGGCCCGAGGAGGGATATACCGGTCTATCACTTTGGATTGGATTCTGCGGTCTTTTTGCTGACCAGGTTGTACTGACTATTGGGGCAAGCCACGACTCGTCTGTGTTCTCTTTTTACGCATTTATCTTTTCTGATATTATTCCCTGTCCTGTCCTTTTTCTGTCTTGCTCGGAGGACCTGCCAATTGGAGTCAACGCACGCACGGATTCGGATCAATCAGGTAGCTTGACTTGTAAGTTTAAATAATGGCCGTTTGAGAGAGAGTATTCGACTACTAAAAAGACGGAAGTTTTTAAAGAGTTCTTCAAAATCGAGAATTGAGTAGGACTAACCTGAAACCATTCTACTGTATATTGTCTATTGTATTCACTGCTTCGTGTTGTGCTTGTATCTTGATGCCCACTGTTAACCTTATTATTGTAACTGTCATTGTAACCCTTACCTACGTCTGTTAAACTGTAGATAATTTCATATTGTATGTAATTATAATAATACCTATTCCATTAAAATAATAATTTAAATTAGTTGAATGCTACATTGGCTTAACCTGCGTCAGAGTGAGCAAACCTAGATTTAAATAGGTAGTAGTTTAGAGGAAGTGATCAATTGAATGCGAGAATATTGACTCAATTTAGAATAGTACTTTTGAATGTGTCTTTTGACCCCTGATCTTGCCTTGAATAGTTAGAGTGTCTCAAACACAAACCAGTGCTCGATACTGATCCATGGAGGTCAGTGATTAGACTTCAGGAAACGAAGAGAAAAACGACCCCCAAATACCCTTTTCTTTACATTTAAAAAAGCCAAAGTCATGAAACTTAAATAAATTAAGATTAGAAAATTTCATTGCAAGAGATGTCCTTCAAAGTGCAAAATTATCAGAAAACAGATATAAGAGATTGGTGGATCAAAAAATTGATTTCATATTAGTCATGAGTGAACTTTTATTATAATCTATCAAAACGTTTAACTTAAGTTAAATAAAACAAAAATTTGAAAACTTATAGATAATTAATTATTCTGCATTCCACAGCGCTGGGTAGTATCTCCGAGATATATGATTAAATATTACAAAAATGTTGAACATGAATGCATGCTGCTAACAACTATATTTGGTAATGCTTAACATTAACAGTAATGCGTAATGTGTAATTAGCATTAACAATGACAGTTATACCAAGAGTCCATGATTTTCTCCTATATATTAGAAGAAGAGTAAGCCACTAGAGGGCTCCTCTTCTTGGCATTGCGTAACGGTGCTCCGACCACAATACGCGAATGTTCCCCCGTTTGGGGGGGGTCAACAGGTATACCTCCCTCCGTTTGGTGGGAGGGGGTAGTCGAAAGTGGTCCGCGTTTGGTGGGGGGGGGGGGAAGCCAAAAGTGGTCCCCGTTTGGGGTGGGGTCGGTCAAGCACGCGAAATTTTGCTAATTATGATTGGCGGTTTGCGACCCCCAACCCCAACCGGGCCCACTTTTTGTGACCCCCCCAAACGGGGACCTCTTTCAGCGCCCCCCCCCCAAACGGGGACCCATTTTCAAATAGAACAAAAACTACCGTAATCCTCTGCTCTCCCCCCCCCCCCACCAAATGGAGGGGGGTTTCTGCTAGTGATGTGGATCGGATCGGATCGACAGCCAAAATCACCTACCGATCCGATCCGCCAATTGCCCGGCGATCCGATCCGATCCGATCCGATCCAGCCCCGGATCGGACCGATCCGATCCGATCCGACCATAATTTTAGTTTTCAATTGTAGACACTTAAATTGCTAGCCTACACCTTCCCATTTCCGATCATTTTACAAAACACTTGGTCAAACATCTCAATCTTATTGCATAATTCTGAAAATCCGTATCAGAAGCTTCAGAATTACCTATGTGCAATAACAATTTGCTTTGTTTTGGGAGTTTAATACAAGTGAGAACTACAGGAAAAAGAAGGTAAAGTTGAAGAAACGAGGGTGCCGTGTAAGACCAAAAAATAAACGAATAAACTTTGGTCGTTTATTTGCAAGCTTAAGCATATATGTACATAGTTTTATATATCTGGCAGCAATGTAGCAATGTAGCAATCTTTTTAAAATCGTTCGGAGTGGAAATCAGGAAACATAGAAAATCAAGAAAAATCCGGAATCCGGGTTTGATTGACGGAGAATCTAAAATATTCAGTAATTTGCTAAAATTTATACTCATTGAAAATTTCGTTTTCGTGATCAAATAGAGGTGCTTTAGCGGATAAAATTTTTGCTCTTACAATCTCTGCAACCAAAATGCATAATTACCAAAATGCATTTGGAATTTTTGTTTTAATCCTCACAATATTGTTATCTTTTAAAATATCTAATTAGATATCTAATACCTAAAATATCTGTTGATTATAAAAGCTCCTGACGAACTGAATACGTTTTGTAAAGCAATCATTTACCATAAATGCACTCGATTATCAAATTCACGAATACAGCATTTTCCGGATTTAAATGTGTTCCATTACCCATGGGTAATCACTCGAAAAATCTTGACGAGCTGAGCAACTTTAATACAACTAGATCCCCGAAATGCACCATGTTCTCGGAATTCAAAACCTTCACTGTATATCTATGAAGACTGAATTTCAAGAATCGTATCAGGTATTGGTTTAGTGTTGTTGCAGTTGCCCGGCCGGTTTTTTGACTCGGCCGGCCGGGCTTGTGAATCCGGCCGGAATTGGCCGGCCGAATGGCCGGGCCGGCGGCCGGTCGGCTGGTCAAAAAGGCCGGCCGGTCCCATTTTTTCCCTATTTTTCGTGTATTTTGTAAATTTTTTAGCATTAAAGGATGAATACAGTTCTCCTGGTTATATATAACAGACAAAATTTAGTAGTGACCTTTTTCTAAAGACCGGCCGGCCGGCCGCTGGCCCGGCCAACCGACCGGCCGGATTGGCGGCATAGTGGGCCGGCCGGCCGGGTTTTCCTCGGCCGCTCAACAAAGCTCATAACTAACTTTCACGACGTTTCCTAGTAATTGAGAACTTTTAAGAATGAGAATAAGAATCATACCAACCAGAATAACTACACTCTCAGTCAGCGGCACTGAATTTAAAAAGCGGAGCGGACTGTGCAAAATTTGATTAGCAGAAAATATTAGAGAGCAATTCCAATTGAACTAGTTTTACACACAAAAGTTATATAATTATCCAGAGAAAGAAAATAGAACAAAAACATTAACATCAAACTCAACATTTGAACAAAATTCAGATTAAAGATTTTGAAACTTTCTTCGAAGAAATTTTGAAATGTTGTAAAAATTGGTATAAACTTCTAAATTGTGGCTCATTTGCCGGATCGGCGATCCGGAAAAATCAAGCCGATCCGATCCGGCCGATCCGATCCGGCCGATCCGATCCGAAATTTTGTCGATCCGATCCGATCCGACCCCGGATCGGTCGATCCGATCCGATCCGCTGATCCGATCCGATCCGCCGATCCGATCCACATCACTAGTTTCTGCAATCTGATTGGCTGTTGGCTATCCCCCCCACCAAACGGGGACCTTTTTTCTGCTACCCCCCTCCCCACCAAACGGAGGGGGGTATGCAATGTCGATTCGGTCGACCCCCCCCCAAACGGGGGAACATTCGCGTATTGTGGTCGGAGCACCGTTACGCAATGCAGTGAAGGGACGCCCTCTAGTGACTTACTCTTCTTCTTAATAATAGTGCAATTATGCACTCTTGGTTATACTAATGCAATCAAGCTCTTGGTAATGTGTTGTCACATTACTTTACAGACAATTGACGAGAAAAGACTGATATGAAATCTCAAATCCCTGTTATCTAAATCTTGATAGTACTTAAATCGAATCGTACATGTTTCAGCAAAACGATAACAAAGCTGTCCTGGTTGGCATCGCAGCATCTTGGTTGTATGGAACGGCGGCATCGTTTCCGCTGGCGTTCTTTTGCTGTTACTTTCGCACAGAACAGCGGACTAGTAGCACAGAACTGTTTCTCAGATTTACCGATACAGGCGGAGCGGAAAAATGATACATTTTTATGTTGATCTCGTGTCAAGCGTGTCCGTCATACTCACGTTCTGCCTTAACATATATGCTGTAGCCGTGCTGTACAATCGGTCCATGAATGTTTTTGCATCGACGCAGCAAAACGAGCAAAAGAAGGAGCTTAGACGTGTCGAAAGGATGTTGACCCTGCAAGCTGCAACTTATTGACACTCGTAGTGGTTCACCAAATTGCTACCAAGTTCGGTGCAATTCAACCAGTGAAATCAGATGTAGCCTTTCATATTTTTCTGGTATCTTTGGTCAACAACAATTTCTGGGAATGGACTATTTTTCTT
The DNA here is from genome assembly GCA_030248195.1 of Trissonchulus latispiculum. Lineage (NCBI taxonomy): Eukaryota > Metazoa > Nematoda > Enoplea > Enoplida > Ironidae > Trissonchulus > Trissonchulus latispiculum. Next base: position 5,017 of record JASAND010012059.1, read on the forward strand.
GTGTCTTTACAGGCGGCTTCGTAAAACAATGGCCAGCCTTTTTGTGTTTAAGCAAAGCAACTCGACATCGACCATTGCAGTGCTACCCATGCCTCTGACGTAATTTTACAATGAACACTTATGACAAAGAAAGACTCAAAAATCATTGACAGTTGATTTTCCTCAGTTCAATATGAAAATCGTACTATTAATGACATTAAGGTGTTGTGCGTCCAAATATATTGTTATTCACTTTAAGGCAGTTTCTTCTAAACAGGTCAACTGGTTTGACTTTGTTTATTAACATATTTGCTTAGTTTGTCTCAAAGTTATCTTAAGTAAAATTAAAATTGGAGAACTTAAAAGTATTGTGATAATTTTCAAATTACTTTAATTTTAAATCTAAAATCTTATCATTCCATAGAAATAGCCAAATGTCAGGTGCCAGGCCTGCTGGTCACTTAGCCAGTCGCCTCAGACTCAAAATTTACCTTAAAAAATCTTTGAACTAAAACTTGTATCACAATTTAAGCAACCCTATTTTACCTTTTAATTTGGAATCATCAGAAAATCAGTGCTGGGGTTAGTTTTCTTACAAATCTGAAATCAGTTACAGAACGACTAATACATAGAACCAATGACAGTGGTGTCAAAAGGTGCTGTCACTTAAATAATTCGAAGGGTTCTCCACAGACCTTGTTATTGTCACTCATAAATAGAGAAGTTTAGGAGTAACTAACATCCATAATTCTCTTGCAGATTTAAGATTTTCCTTGAAAGGATGATCTGTCGATGAAAGGACAAAGATCCTCATAATCAAATCGAAATAGCTGACTCAGTAGGACTGCTTGGAAATGTTATCATCTTTCCGGAGTTTGTTGTTCCACTAAACAGCAATTCCAATTCACTACTTCTCAGCAGTATTAAAATGGTTTAGTCACTCCATTAAGTTCATTACTTAAGGTGGTGATTCCTTTTGGAGACATCAACTTTGAACCATTATTACTTAACCATTACTTGGAGTTAAGAAGCCATTTTTATATCAAATGCAGCTTAACATTTGCTCTTTCTAATGAATACAACGAAACTAACTAATTATTTTACTGCATTTTGGAATTAATTTAATTTTCCAGATTTTTTGCAGACTAAAGTAAATTTTTTCGTGAGGCATCGGCCACATCATTCGATTCCACTATCAAATAGCTGGGGACCCTTTTTTAATTATTATGAAACCGCTCTTCGTTATAAAAAAATTAGCTAAAATGTATGCGCAACCTGGATTTTGCCTACTTTTCCAAACTTTGGCAAGCGACCACTTTAGCTAGAAAGCAGCAATCGAGGCAACTAAAAAAGGGTCCCTGGGTATTTTAGTGTAAAACACGACCAGTAAGTGGCAACCATCCAGCTTGCATAGTAAATGCTCCACAATTGCTGGAAAAAATTTGGTCGTGTTTTTGCAAAAACTACATTTTCTATGATAGCAGCGTACGGGGTAGCAGGTAGAAGATTATAATGTCACGGATAATCGGTCTCGACGAGACCTTCAAATTAACACCCGTAGTTTAATTTTACGGCTTGCGTAGCGCAAGAAATAGCGGATTATTTGATTTCTGCAAAAATGACAAGTTTCAACGCCAACATAGGCGACTATATCTCACGACAGCGAAAAGCTAGAAACAGAAAGGTACTTCAAAAAGCAAAAATATAGAGCTCAACAAGATCTTTGAATGAATGAATGAATATAATCATAGCTGTACAGCAACTGCCTAACTGTCAAAAATTGACAAAAACCACGCTGAACGGAGACGCAGAATTTTTGAAGCGGGATTGCGCGGAGGGTGTTAGAATGCTAAAAGAAGTTATTTTGGAAAGTTTCATCAAATTTCATCTTGATTTGAACCGTCAATCAACAATATGTGCCCAAAAGGAATCACTTCCTTAAAACTAAAGGTAAGGCACGCGAATACCGGGCTACATTTGCTGGAAGCATACTTTGTTTATTAAAAAGGGACGATTTGTTTTGAACTTTCCAAGTAAACATGAACGTAGGAGGTAAGCTAGAACCAAGTTCCCTGTCATCTCCAACAGATAAACTTGTCAGCCAATAACTCAGCTCCCTCGCAGTTTCCATCAATCATCAAGAGGATCTTTAATCGTCGTCTCAAACACATTAATAATGTTTAAGATCCCTGGTTCTAGTCCAGTTAATTTAATCTTGCGAATGAGCGGCATTTCAGGAAATTTAACATGAAGAGTCTGTGATGTCTGCCTATCTTGCTTCGTGAACGCTTAGCTTATCGCTTAACTGTGACCGTACAACATCCATGAGACTTTGCAAAACTTAAGTAATCTAGACTTTCGTTTTTACGACGGCAGATATCAACCATTCACAGGAACATAAAATGTGTTGTAATCGGTACAAAATGCTAGTTTTATTGACCCAAGGCTTGCTGAGTGGTTGGAGTTCTCGACTGCAAATTGGGACTCTTTTGTTCAATTCTCTCCGTCCTGATTTCAACTTTTCACATTTGGCAATAGTGGTGCTATAATTTTAGAGGTGCTCAACAATGCATTTAGAACTAATACGTAAAAGTCATGCTTTCCTAATGGACTATTTTCATTTATAGCTGAAACCTGGGAGAATGCCGGAGTTGATAAGCATTGGATTTACAGGTCCTAGTTGTAAGCCCGCAGGCAAGAAACATTTTAATTTTACTTTCCTAAGTCCTCTTTTCTCGAAGACATGGGAAACATCTCGTGATAGTCTTATTTCCTTTTGACTTACTGGCGTCCCACCCAGTATGTGATTATAGCTTTTCTTTTGGTTAATCTGACTTATCGCGGGAGATGACGTCACCTCTGCCCACAAAATGAATTAAATGAATTAATCTTTCAAAGTGAAGTAAAACTGTACTTTAGCTAATATGTCCCTAGTGTTATTTTTCAAAAAATCACCCACAGTGTTTTCAAAGCCGCAGAACTGAAAATTTTTGCAGAAAACTGTAAGTTGCACAATCTCACAAACTGCCTGCCTGACTGCCATTTCTTTCTAACTTTCTGTCAAAGGTTGAACACTCGCTGAATTAGATCCTGTGTAAATGTATTTGGCTCCAGTCTAAGTGCATATACTGTTTTGTCATCTTTTACAGAATGTTTACTTTAATTCTGTGCTTGTTTTTTGGATTCCACAATTGATTCAGTTAAATTTAGCTGTCCGCGACGCTTGTGAACCACTTATGTTGCCAGAAAAAGCAGGAGGCTTTCTTTAACTTAATCTACAAGAATTTGCTATGCTAATTAGCTTTTTGGGCTAAAATTCTCACTTTGACTGAAACAAAAACAGAGCCGCTTGAGCTAAACCTGGACCGAGAGGTCCAGAACAATCTAATTACTAACCAAGACAATTTGGACGCAGTAAATAATAGGCTAATTTGGGAGTCACTTGCGTTTGTTACCGAGTAATTGACCACCATCCCACGGACCTGTTTTTGTTCCTTACTGCTAAAAAATTAATTCTTTTCAATTGATTTAGCACACTACAACTAATTTAAAATGTCATGAGTTTATATTTGAAAAATTTGAATCAGGGTTGAAACGTTAAATGGATTTATATTCTGAGATTATTTTTCAACTAAGGTGATGTCCTTGCTTACATTCAAGCAGGCAGGGCATTTGTAGGAGTTTTTGTGAGATCCAGACAGATCAAAAAGTAAATTTAATTCTTTGACAATTCAAATTTTATTTGATTTTGAATTTCTGTGGATATCCTTTTTGGTTCGAACGTCCACGAGTGGCTGTAGGTAACAATCTAGTCAGAGGTCCAACTTTGCTAAGCTGTCGATCCTGTATGACTATCTTTTCTGTCTTTTATTAATATCAAGTTCCCTCTGTCTTTAGGTGTAGTGATAATAATGTTTTCTAATTGAGAGATAAGGTCACTTTCAGAAGTGAGTAAATGGCCTTTTGAGAACCGGAAAAAAGAATTGGAAAGGAGATTACTTAGAATGGTGGAACACCTTCAATCTTTTGTCTTGTTGGTTATGAGTGTAGGTAAAAAGTCCTTGTATAACTCATATTTAGTTCTTTCAAGAAGATTTGTTCTATGTCTGTAAATGAGAGCACACTTGGACGTGCTGTGTGCTACAAATAATTTGTAGCATTATTTGTACCACACTGCAGCGTGCTGCCATTAATTTCCAGCACGAAGGATTCTTAAAGTTAGCATAGATTAGTTGAACTTATCTCAGTAGAAATGACATTTTAGTATCTTAATATCTTTTAAACTGTAGCTACAAATGTTTTCAGACTCACTCGATATACAAGCATACACTTTTTAGCACGGTTTTACAAACATAGATCTGCAATTTGATGGAGAGGGAAGCCCTCGTGCCCAACACTCGGAGCTTCCCGCACGTTGAACGTACATGTCTATGAATGTCCTAAACGCTCTGTTACAAAGTAACGTTTTACATTTTTTACATGTAGCTTTTGTATTAAGTTAAAAGAAATCATAAAATGAAATAATGTAAACCCCAGTCAGGCAGTCAAGATGGCAAAGCCTTAGTTCGAAACAGGAGAGAGCCAATGGGCAATCCAACACGGATTCATGTATTTATTTCCACCCAGGCACTTTGGTTGTTCTTCAGAGTTTAAACCTATTGACTAAAAATGATATCTGCAAATGATCCATGCAGGTATGACGACGACAATTAATGATAGACTATGCGCGTGTGTTGGAGGACACGTTTCACAGGCTTTGATCCGGGGGTTTGCAGTCACAGGCCAGCTGAAGTTTTTTTGAGCTGTCACCTACTCGCCGGCATTGAATTAATCTTGTTTTTTAATCATCTATTTTTGCTGAATGGTTCTATTAGGAAGTTCAATTTAATTAGAAATAACTCACTGGAAACAGTAGATCTTGATGGCTTTCGAACGGATTATTAAAACACCCCCCCCCCCCCCCTATGCCTAAGAAGCGTTTCTGGCAGCATTCAACCGTCACAAAATCTGTCTATATCTTTAGATAGCTACAGTCTACAGAATTTTTATATATATCGTGAACGTGACCCAGTTAGAATTTTGTTTTGGATTTCGCAACACCGTTGCACATTGTAGAGTATTGGGTATAGAGTATGGAACTATCGTTCTCATAACTCATGGTGTACGTTGTTGTAAGCTTTTTTTAAATGTTCAGCAGATGCGAAGAATCTAATTCACTTTTGTGTTCAGCATCACCATAACTTTTTACGAAAATCGAAGTCAAAATGTCGCTCAGTTGAGCTCACCATGAGTGTCGAGATTTGATTTCGCCTTTTCTGGCCTGAGAGACCTTTAGAAATTACATCTTTGAAACTTTGTATAGCTTTTTTGCCATTGCTATGACGCAAAGAGCAATGACAACAGGAACTGCATGCTGGGAGATAAGTGCCTCAAGTCTGATCCTACTGTAAGATTGGGACAAATGTAAACCTTTGTGACGCACAAGGGTCCATACAATTTTAACTTTAATTAACTGAACGTCTCAGATCCAAGGAAAAAGGTGAACCTACATGCAATCTTAATTTTCAATACGCAATTTGCTTATATAAACTTGAGACCCACAAAGCGCCAAACCGAACAGAACCAGACAACTGCAAATTAGCAGGTAAACAGGTAAACAGGAACTCTACTTACTTTTGGATTAGAGCTTAAGGTTAGCTTACACTATAATTCTAAAGGTCACAGCAAGAGTGCGCAATTGCACTATATATAAGAAGCAGACTAAATCACTAGAGATATTCTCTTCAATGCCAGTGACAATTCACATTTCTCCCCAGTTGAATCGGAAGGGAAGCGACAAACATACCTCTACACGTTTGGTGGAGGTAGCCAAAGCGAGACCGCGTTTGGTGGGAGGGAATTTGGCAAAAGAGGTCCCCATTTGGCTCTGATTAGCTGTTGAAGACCTTTTTACCTGCACCCACTTTAATGTACGGGAACCTCCTTTTGGGTATCACTTCTCCTCTCATTCATCCATTCGAGTTTCGTGGTCGGAGCACGAGGTGCCCTCTAGTGGCTTACTTTTCTTCTTATGTATTTATAGTGCAATGATGCACGCTTGGTTACAGTAAAGACTTTTCTTACCTTTTGTTTTTCAGCTCACGAGTCCTAAGCATGCATAAGTGTTGAAATCTGCAAACTTTCCAAATTCTCTTGGATAATTAGTCTAAAATTTGGGGTATTAGTACAAGATCCTCAAAAGTTTTTGACATGTTCATAGCTCCAACTAATGCTCAGTTCAATCACGACACCTTTTTGATATATCTCAATCAGTGTAGAACTTCGTTGTACTAAACAAAACCAAAAGCTTTTTCTTGTAAACTGTCTCTGTATTACAGGTATATTTGACCGTTTCCAGTTTTAGGAATGAATCATTTGTTCATTAAATTGGTTCTTTTATCAGTTTGTGTCAATCTTGGATGGTCCCATCTTATCCTTATCCCTCGTCTGAAGGTTAATCCTTGGACATTTTATGGCCTAACTCCGGGATCACAATTTATCCATGGAAAACGAGCCGCAACTTCAGAACAAACAATCCCCGTACAGACTATTGTTCCCATTGATAATTTTGATGACTAATTACTGACTCAGTTCGTAGTGTAAAGTAAATATTAGTTGAATGTAAATATACACTTGGCAGATTTGTGGTAATTGCGTAGTCATGAACGCTTGAAACATGTCGTCTTAGCAATTTAAAATCCTACAGTAGCGGATTCACGCACACAGACGCAGGCAGAATCTATCGTACTTGCGCTACTCGCGGCTATGAACTCATCATTACAGTAACGAGCTCCTGCCAGTTTGGTGAGACTTGATCTTCTGCAGCGCGTGGGTTCGAATCTCACTCCAGGCTCCAGGCACGAGGTTTTCTGGTATCAGGTGCTGAAGGACAATTTCATTTCTTACATACTTTGAATGATGGACCACAGCTCACTGAGAAATACCTTGGTTGCGTAAACGTAACAGCCATATTTTTCATGACTCTATCATTGTACAGAGCTGTTCGTATCAAAATTCCTTTCGTTCACTTTTTCTGACAGCACACTTGTATAACATTTGAAAAGTTTCTAATTTCGAATTAACATTATTCGTCATGTTTAAAGCAAAGGTCCCTTCTCCCAATGTTGTTTGTTGTAAGCTTTATTCTGCCTTTCCTCTTCTGAAGGCGTGTCAGGATCCACCATCTCTGTCGATTTGCCTAAAATAAAGTATAAACTGAACTACTCACATTTTTCATAAATAGACCACAAGATAAGATAACAGCAATCTGGTGCTTTTCTGCAGACGGGTTCACACTAATAATCGTGCATTCACACACTAATGCCTAATCCCGTGCCAAAATGACAGCCCTAAAGGCAGAGACTACTAGCCTTAAGATGTTTTTAATTAATTATGGTGGTAGTTGCAAACATGGGGTGGCCTAGTAAACGACAACATTGTCAAAACAGCAAGATTGTATTTTTGGTCGTCAACATCCTCTATATCTGGGTCAAAACCTGACCAATCGGACCAAGTCGGAACAAGCTTTTAGTAACCCCCTTAGTTTTAGCTGTTGCTCGTGTGCTAGAACTAAGGCCCTTACCTGGAATCAAAACTAAAACTGGTGCATTATGTGTTTGACTGTTTACTTAACCCTTGTAGCCACCCTATAGATAATTGGCTCGATACACGCAAAGGATGGTGATGGTAATGTCTCCAAAAACGGTTTACGAACTTAAAGTTAAAACATTACAAATGGCAAATACCGAAAGAAACTCGACGCCTTAATGAATTTTCTTCTTTATAATTTTCCGCTAGAATTGGCTTCTCTTCCGGTCGATTAGTATTAGGTGGAGACTTTTTTGATCCACAGCAAAGACCCATAAATTGAAGTTGTAACAGGAATTGTCGCGAAGTGTTCGATCGTATCGCATGGGATTTCATTATTCAAAGTTTGGTCAAAGATTTTTTTAAAGTTTATTCTATTGAAAGCGTCAGCAATTGATGAGAACTTGATTGTTTGGCGGGAGCTTAAGTATACTCAGCATGGGTCATCGCGCACTGAGAGATGTGTATGTACACGCGAGCGCGAAGCTCCAAGTGTGTACTAGCTTATTCACTGCTTTTCTTGCCTGCAAATGTTACAAAGAATGGTGTTTCTGTCTTAGCTTAGAGGACAGAGCTTACGATAAACAAAGGATGACATTTAACTCTTTTGTGACCGGACTGTCATAGGGCGTTTTCAATAAAGGGTAGAGTAGAGATAAAATTAACTCGATCCTTTTCATTAAAGAATTAAAATAGGGGAAACTCAAGCTTGAGTGGAGTTAAAGTTAGCTAAAACAATTGTTTTTAACTCTGCTCTACTCTACTCTACCCTTTCTTGAAAAGGCCAGTGAACGGTTGCAAACGACCGCTTTCACATTTTCGGTTGCAGTTGTTGACTGGAAGCACCTACAGATATGGGGCCGCCACCAATCGATAGAGAGTTGATTGCTCTTTATTGGGTTGCCGCTTTTTACACAAAAAGGCAACCCTTTATTTATTATTATTATTCATCATCTCGTTACCACCCCGTGTCCCCCCTCCAACTTTTGCTAGAATTGACCGATTGGGCTGAAATTTTCAGTGGGGGTTTGGGTTGGGGTGAAGTGTCGACTGAAGGTCGGGGGTCTCCTCCCGTAGCGGTGTGCGAAAGTACTCGATACGGTGATGCTGCAAATGGTCAAAATTGAAAGTAGCGGAAACCGTCCAATATGGGCATCATTCGAAAGTGAGTGGATTAAAAGTTGTAATAGGGCCAAGCCGCCAAAATGTACGAAATCTGAGTTACAGAGCTTATGTCAAAATGGCCAAAATCGACCAAAAAACCAGATTTTTAGACTTTCCAAAATAAGGTTATGAATATGGTACTCAATGGGAGCTCTCAATGTGGGGAACATGAATTCATATAGATTGAATGAAGCAAATTACCTCTTTTAAAAGATATCGCTACATATAAACGGAAAAATTCTCGCTACTTCGCTAGTTTTATAATAATACAGAAGGGTTCCCAATGCACGGAGGAAAAGTTGTTAGGTGCTGTCAAAGTTCAGAAAAGTTGAAAATTCCGCGAAACTCACTTCTGAAAATCATCTGAAAATTTTAATTTTTGCAGCAATCCGTGCTACGCACTTCTCCAGTAACTGTCAAAGCTAAGAACCATAGTTTATTGAACTCATAGATCTTGCTACTGATTTGCACTAATTTACTTCCTCCACAGGTTAAAAGCGCTGAGCTAAACACTTAGGGCCGATGTTATGAAACTTGGGTTTTCTGAAACCCGGGTTTCGTAGTTTTTGGGGTTAACCCTCTAAATTATGGGGTTGGGTTAATTCTGAGGTTAACCCAATGTTATCAAACAATTTTGGGGTTGGGTTAAAGGAACCCCTTTTTTATTGGGGTTAACCCCGAGTTAACCCTGAAATCCATTTTGGCTGCTCTGTAGTTTACCCAAAATTAACCCCAAAATAGTTGTGCTGTTTTGTTTATATTTTTGGAACTTGAAGTGGAGAGAGTCTCCCGAGCGAACCCAAAAATTACATAGAATAAAACCCGGGTTTCAGATTCAACCCTCCTCATCGAGTAGGGTTGAGATTTGGCCATTTCAACCCCAATTTAACCCTAGTTTTTAAACCCGGGTTTCATGATAACACTGGGTCTAAATCCCAATCTAACCCAAAACCCTGTTATGAAGCCCGGGTTTCAAAAACCCAGTTGTAACCTAACTTTGATTCCATCGGGTTTGTGTTAACCCATTTTTAACCCAGGTTTAGCTTGATACCCGGATTTCGGCCTTCGATAACATCGGCCCCTGGGCTGGGAGATGAAAACAGCCAGTAAGCGGATGATTTTACTAGTGATTATGCAGTAACATTATTCAAAAAATTTTTAACACTACAGTCTTTTCTTTAACAGTATCCACACGTTTTGTAGCAGTAGTATTCCATGCTTTTCTTATTACTTTCCTGGGTGCAAAGACCGCCGGCCTTCCAACTTGCACATTGAGAAGCATACCGATCATTGTCCTTGCAATCTGCAACAGCAAAACCTAGTTTTAATCTTATTTTTTAAACAACCCTGGAGTAATTGTTTAACTTTTCGGTGTCATACACGTTGAACCAGTTGAAACGAAGCAAACCAAGAGAGAACGTTTAAATTGGCACGAAAAAGACAAACCTCTGGGAATTCCACCGCCATGAGTGCCGCCTTTGATTCCTGTGTCAAGATGATTCTCAGGACAGCCGTATAGTTTGTTTAATTTCTTGACATCGAGATCAGAGAAACCTTTTCTTTGACCAATGGTTGCTCTGAAATAAAGGCAAATATAGCACTTGTCCATACAAATCTTTCAGTCAAGTGAAAGTAAAGTACGCAAAAGCAAGGTTTAGTAAATGCTATGTGCCATTTCCAGAACGTAATATGTACATATTTATTAAATTTAAATATATGTAGGCAATTGTCAAAATAATGTAGGATTTAACTTGTCCACTGCTCAACTACCGTTACAACTCAACTACAGTTAAGCTTGTATACAGCAATAGTGACTGCTAAATGCAGTTGCTGTCGGCAAACAATCGATAAGAGAGTTGAGTACCAAACAATTATTGATGGCTTACCCAGGCACTTTCGTTTCAATGGTGGTTTGTCCGTTCTTGGTGAAGTAGGTTTTGCCATAGTGCATTACGCTAAAAATAAACAGAATTTTTCGAAACAGAATTTTAAGGTAATGCGTAAGTATATGCGGTTCACTGCAGGTTTACTACCAGCAGTTTATAAATTTATAAGTCTTATTATAAAGCTTTGAATTTACAAATCTCATGACACCCAAGGTATTAGTGCATTGTACGGTTCCAGGCACCGATCAATTTGACCAGCGTGATTTGAAGGATATGTTAGTGAAAAACTTACCCAAATAAACCAAGCTTATATATACATACCAGAACCGTTTATTTCTATCTACACATGAAACAAGTCGCAAGACACGTACCTAAGATAGTCGTAGGGCAAGGAAACAGTTGAACATCTATCGCACTTATCAAACGCGAACGCATACTCTGAATAAAACACACAATTCTTACATAACGCAATCGCTTATAGGTATGCTTGTATCAGTTTAAATAAAACAGACAAAGCGAACTGCAAACTGAAGCGACGTCGAAGCTAAGTATTTCTTACTGTCTTGAACATTTTCATAGCGAATGGTAACGTGATCATCTCTGTCTGGTCGACTCTGTTCATGCCAGAAGCCAGCAGTATGCATCATTTCATGTTGAGCGATTGCTGTAACACCACATCCTGATCCAAGTGACAGCGTTTGTTTATTGTACCACATTCCAACTGGAGATAGGCACCTAAACAGAAGCTTTGTATTATGTCAATGTCCAAGAAAGGATTTTTGTATGCCACTAGAGGGAAAACAAACTATTGACTAACACAAATTTTAATTTGATCCTTATCAGTCAGTGGTTAATTGTCAGAGTCAGTGTTTTTAAGCCAATTTATATTTTTTATTCCAGTCATTCATTGAATTTGAAAAGATGTAGGCTAGGTGTCATTGGTTTCACGAGCGAATTACATTATAGTTGAGACTTTATCAGTACCAGCACTTTGCGGTAGGTTTGAACAGTCAACTGGAAGTCTTACCCTGGACCATGATAGACGGATACATAATTTCGCTGTCCAGAATGGGGAACCCAGCGAATGCAAGTGTATTTCTTGTACTCTTCGATGGCATTGAGGAATGCAGTTTTTGCTTCAGCACCTATTAATTAGATGATTGTGGTTAGGTAAACGTAACCATAGAAGAACATTTCGTCTTGCAATGCCGTACATAATTGAGATCTAACGATATTGGTAATTTTTGCACCTCAGGCCAGAAGTTTTCGAGTCGGAGGTGCTGTAGTGACACACTTCCATACTTTAATTTTGTTCGTACTTTCACTTTGTTGCTAGTATTTTGAAATGAGATGACTACTCACTTAAAGATGAATCAATGACGTATGGAATGATAACTTCACCATTGACTTTTGGCCAAAAACGAGCCTTGTCTGCTATGGCATTCCTATCTTCCTGCAAATAAAATTGACAAAGTGACATTTTAAGACCGAAGTTAGTAGCTTGCAACCAGACATGGCCAGCTACGCAGGCTGACGCAAGCAAACCTTCCTCACCAGTTCATTTACAACACTCACGCAGCAAGGACGCACCAACATCGTAAGAATGATTACTATTTCCCAGCAAAGTAGTAATACTCAAATTATGAAGGCTTTAAGTTTTACAGAATATCGGAGAGAATCTCAGCAGTTGTCGTGCGGGATTCAATCGTTAAGAAACCCAGAAGATTCCTAATTTTACCGACAACATCAATCGTTAAACCATGATTGAACGCTGTCGATTTTTCCCGTCGTCCCCGCATTACAAAGGACGATTATGCCGTTTCCAGGCTAGGCGGGAGGCCGCATAGATCCGAACCCAACATCACGGTAACTTTTGTTTCTTTGGGCAATAAGGTAATGTCAAGTTGTTACATAGCTATTGAGCTGAGGGGACTAAGCGAGGCGATGCTAAGGTCTTTTATACAATAGCATTGGCAATTTCTCTAGTGTTTGGATGTGGGTTCGTTCGTATTTTTGGCTGTAGATTGCGCTTTATAACCTCTGGTAACACAGCTTTATCGAAGTGAACAAGGATTTGTTCCCTATGTTTTTCTACACAATAAAAACAGCAGTACTTACTCCATTAAACTTGTGTGGTATTATAATATCTCCTTCAATAACTTGATTTCCTTCCCCATCATCTGTGGCAACTACAAGAAAATTGCACAAGTCAATTGGTCTTCTTTGATGCTACCTTTACAACTCTCTCATTTACTATTCTATTCTAATGCCGCCTGGTTCTGTCGCCGAATTTGACTGATTACAGTAATAAAGTGCTATGAATACAAAGTTAAATAGCAACTGACATTACCGCACCGTCTTCTGGAGGATGATCGTCTTCTGGGGCTGGTGGTGGAAGATTCCCTCCTAAAATTGTGTAAGCATTAAATTGACTAGTTCAACGAATTTGCATGCTCTAAACAATTAAATCATATAGCTGCAAAACTCCTTCTTTACACTACAGAAAAATGCCAAACAACGTTTCAAATCAAAATGTCACAAATACTTACCATTTCCTGTCGTAATTTCGTTTAATCCGTATAGTATCGGATCGCAGAATTTCCTAATCTTCCTACGTCACTACTCGGAAACATTACTACTTATCTAGTTGACGGCTGACTTTAAGTACACCAAGGACAAGAAAGATTACCTAAGACAGCGACAACTGCCAGAAGCAACAGCAAACTGGATGTAGCCATGGTGAAGTGGTTTTTCCAGTAAACTGCATCAATCTATTTATTGGTGAATATTATTGGTTCAACTGAATAAAGAAAGATATTAGCTCAATCTTTTCTTCAAACGAAATGCCAAGAAATAGCTGATTAAACAATCGCTGTTCAGTCGAAGGATTTCTTAGGCATCTTTAAAACCAAACCGGTGCATGTGCATATTGAATAGATAGCTCAATAGTAATACTGCCAATGCGTGACATAAAGTTTTGACCAAATTATATTAAAGCTATACCACGGTGTATGAAAATTTTCAAATGCTGCTCCATTCTTACGAATTTTCTGTGTCCGATTTATTTCGCCAAGACTGGCGAAAAAGCTTAAAACGGGTGCCCAATTTTCAGTTAATATAAATGTCATTTTATTGTTGGCAGTTTTTGCTGTGTTTGATTGGCTGGTTCTCAAAACTAGTTTCTGACTTTCTACTTCTTTTGCTGTACTTCATAGTTTTCGAATTTGTTAGCCTGAATTAAAAACACGACGCCTGATGTCAAAAATAAACACGAAGCCAGATTTGCATCAGAAAGCTCAGACATGGTAGCCCTTTATTGGGAATGTTGCTGTGCTCCCACAGTTGAATTCTGACTCCATGATAAGTTGAATACTGAGTGGTTCTCGTTTAGTGATTTTCAAGTACATTCTAACTTATTGGTATTTATTACTGATTACAATATTTAACATACTACATAACAATCAAAATCGGTATATTTTCTGCGTTTTGCTCAGCGTAACTTTTGGTACGTGGAATCAGGTTTTCCACAACACTCTATTCTTCATTCGTGAATCTTCAATTATTTCAGCTTCAAAGAATCAGTTGCATTCAGTGCAATTCGAAGATTTTTCAAAATGGTCTCAGAGGAGATTTCCGCTGCTGCTTCTTCCTCTACAACAGTTACATGTGACACGAAATAAACATCAAGTCAAAATAGACAGCTTTTCTGAATTTAACAGCTTTTAAAAACCTAAATAGAGTTGCACATAACAAATGTTTAGAAATCGGGTAAGCCATAGGCAATTGGTTTTAGCATTACACAAAGCTATTATACGTGCGGTCTACAAATGAAATACTAGACTCAAACAAACTCGTGAGCATTGTTAAGACAATTTCGTAGAAAACTACTATGAATGAAGAAAACACTTTAAGTGGAAGTTAAGCGTAGAAATAGCAGAAATGTGAATTCTAGAATACGAAACTTACCATTTCCTAATTCACGCTTTCTTCTCAATGTCGAAGCTTCCCCTGAAATAGTAATCCATAATGAGGATGTCTGATGTAGCGATAATTTTTAGGTGATCATTTTTAGGTTGCCGCCACCAAAAAAGCAATCCTTTAGTTTGGGTATCTGTTATTTATTTTTCCTGAATCTTGTCCCCCATCTCCCTTAAGATTGGCTGGCCCGATTTGATTCAAAGATTGTGCGTGCGTAGGGGGTAAGGTGAAGTACTCACGGACATCTGGAATCTCACCCCATTGAACTACTGGGAAGTATTCAATACGGTGATGTTGCATATGGTTAAAGTAGAAATCGACGGTACCTGCCCAATATGCGTATCATTTGAATGCTCTCGCTGAGCAGATAAGAAGTCGTAATAGAGCCAAAGCCCACAATGCAGCAAATATGAGTCACAGAGTTTAACTATAACTATAACTGACTATAATGACCAAAATGACTATAACTAGCCAAATGAGTCAAAACTGAAGTTGTGTATATACCGGCATGGAAGTTGGGTTTTTAAAGATGGGGGAACCGAAGGAAACGTAAAAATTTGTTTCCGATTTTGCTTTAAAGTTGGCCACAGGTTGATTTGAAAGCTCAAACACAAATTTCAGGAAAATTTCTGGATTTCGATGTAGAGAATGAAATGTAAGAAGAATCATGTAACGGCAACTGGTTCAGACCAATTTGCTCGTTACGTAATTACAATAAACCTTTCGATCTATAATTTAATTTTATGATAAAAATAATAATGCAATGACTTAAGCTTCCTGATTAAGTGAAAAATACAAGTTACTAACTGCATCCAAGAATACATGACAGTCTGGTGTTGTAAAGTTGTGCTCCGTTTTCTCTAGCCGCCATACAAATGTCCATAAAACCTTCGCCAACACATTGTTCACACATTTGCGGACTATATGAAGTGCAGAGCCATTTCTCACCTGAAATGGCTAAAACGATCACAGAAGCTTAATAAAAGTATTTTTGCTTGGCCTGAAAAACCATTTAAATATGGCTGTGGCTGAAGCCTCTTGAAGACTAATTTTTTATTCAGCCAGATTTACAAGACAATGTTTAAATTTCGACACGGCAGCTGCTAAATTTGGGTTGAAATGTTTTACCCATGCTCGTTTCCTATAGGCGTCCTCATGGTGGCAACCCTTATGAAGGCTGTTGGATAAGATATGGTCTAGGATTTGATCCGGGACCTAACGCGTCACACCTTCATACCAATTAACATAATTCTACTACGCTACCAATTGACAATATTCACTTACTTCAAACTTATTTTTGTATTCCCTCGTTTGGTAAGTATTAGCCCAACTCTTATTGTCCCAATATGTAGGATTGCATCTTGACATGCAAAGGAACGCACAATTATGAGCGTGTTATGTATACAGTGGTTTACTTGTATAGATCAAATTGTAAGAAAAGAGGGACGCAATTGATTATAAAATTGTGTATTATTATAAAACCTGAAGAAAGTTTGGAAATGTTTTAAATTTTTAAAATTTGCTGCATGAATTTCATGTTAATTTTTAACGTGACTTTATTTCTGAACTACACTGTGTTTTAGTTAATTTGATTCTTATTGAAAAAATATAAAAACAAAGATGATTAGTTTATTTAACTAATTCTAGTTCACAGTTTTGCTGCACACTAAGCTTTGTCAAATTTGAGGTAAATTATAGTAAAGTAACAAGATCATCAGAGTGAAAGGCAAATCACCTTTCAAAATGAAACGACGTCACGAAAAACGTACATTACAATATTTTTAGTCACTGAAAACACGATAAACAGAAAATTGCTCTATAGCAATTCAAAATTCAATTAAAACTATTTTTCACGCGTAACGATACTAGTGCCATTTCTCTTCGGAAACCTTTCCCAAAGTAGTAGAATAGAGACGAGTTGAATAAAAATTATCTGTTTTATTTCAAGTAAATCCACCTAGCTTGATATTCGCTCGTTTAACAGTCGGTTCAGAGTTGGAAGTGGGTAGCGGGTACCCACGGATACTCGCGGGTACCCGCGGGTACCCGCGGGTAATAGAAATTTTGCTACCCGCAGGCTACCCGAACGGGTAGTTGTGGGTACCTCTTGTTGATATATTAGCTAAAATTCTAACACATTTCCGTAAAGTGTTCGGAAAAAACAGAATTCAAGTTGGTGATTTCAAAGAATTCGCTAATTTTGGCTGGATGTCCTTCTCCACGACTACTATTTTCAGCGCATATGGGCCCTTGATTAAACTTGTTCTATTTGGTTATATCCAGAAACGTAATCATAAGCTATGTTGTGTTGCTATGTTGTGATCCTACAGCATGTATACATATGCTGTGCCGTGCATTGATCGAGATCTCTACTTGCATTTCTTGCTTTCAGTAAGCAAATAAACTTAATTTTTCAGCACACAGTTTACTTTACGTGCAGTTTTTGTTATACTTTTTTGTTATGCTATACGCAAAGCTTAGTATCCTTAAATTTTATTGTAAGCATATGTTCCTTCAGTGACGTTCAGTGGATGGTACAGAAGCTTTTACTTTAAGCTCTGCAACCTTTTAAAAAATTGTTCGAAACTGGGAATGCTTGCTCAAAAATTTTTCAAACAAATATTATTCTAGAAAAGTCCTGATGACCATATAGCTATCCGTGGTTGTAACAGAAACAAAACTTTTAGTCGGACAACTTATAATTTTTCGCTTTGTTTTTTATTCAGAATGTAGTAGCCCCTGGCCACTTTTAAAATTCCAAACTTTTGGCGAAAAATCGCCAAAAATACAAAATTTTGGCTGAACCACCGAGACTGACATTGGGAGCCAAGTCCAGGTGCATCTCTAATTAAACGTATATATCAGTTAGCTTAAATTTTTAAACTTTACGAAAACCTTTTTTACTTTTTCGGCAAACTTCGGCAAGTTGGATTAATTTCCATATTTCAGCTACCCTTCTCAATACACTATTTTGTAAAGCAGTTTGGAAGCTTTAAATCAAAGTTTATTTTTAATTATTGACATTTTTAACAAATTTAACAACATAGTAATCGCATACCACTCGAAAAATTTTGCGGGTATCTTGCGGGTATCACTTGACTGCGGGCCGCGGGCCGTGGGACGGGGCGGGGCGGGTACCAGCGTGCGGGTAGCGGGGCGGGGCGGGCCGCCAAAATGGTACCCGCTTCCAACTCTGAGTCGGTAGCACAAAATATTACCAAACTTCTAAGTGAAATGTCATTAGCTAGTCTTCATCTTATTTTAGTCAGAGTCTGCATTCCGCCAAGCTGGTTAGATTTTAAAATCTGATTAGCTCTAAACCAATCAGTATTTTCCGAGATACACTTTAGCAAATCAATACAAGCTTATGTCGTCACATGATGTCTTTATTTAGATTTTAGTTAGATTTTAATCAGACGTTAGGCAGAAATTAGTCAAATATTAATCTTACCCCTGACTAGAATTAAAATTTTTTCTTCTTAATCTTAAACTTTTCATTTGGTGCAACGGAAAATGGCATTAATTATAACTTAATTACAAATTTACAAATTAGTCTAGTTAGATGTTTACTCAGATTTGGTGCAAGCGACCGTAACTCTTTAATGAAAGGATCGAGTTAAATTTAATTATCATAAAGGAGCGGTCCATTTTTGGCCTATTTCGACAGTCTCCGATGTCCCTCATTTTCATAATTTATGGTCTTTTAGTGGGTAATGATTTTTATTATCTCGCCTAAAGCCGAGATAGCTGTTAACGAAAGTGGCTCAATATGGACTGCATTGCTGCGACACTGAGATTTCTACATATTTTTAACACATAGCTGGTTCCTGTTTGAGTTTTTATAACAAGGGGGCAATGGCTGAATCTTGACGGTGATTTACTAATTTGCTCCGGCATAATTTTTCATGCGAAAGTAAGTTGTTAATTAAAGTGAATTAAATTTAAATTTTATAATCCAAATGTTTCCAGAGGGGGCTCCATTTTATACTTTTATAAGCAGCCGCAAAGAAAACACAAGGCCCCTTTTGGTTGAAGTAAAATTATTCATTTCGTTGAATCAGCAGTAATATGCAAATGAGCTTAGAAAGTTAGTACAGTTGCACCATAAATTTTCATATAGGACGGCGGCGCGGCGAATTATGTCAGCTCAAGACAGTCTTGTGTAGCCAGTTACAGTCAAGCGCAATGTTCTGGTCCGTCCAGCATACCTTATGTCGATTTTGAACATTTAGATTTCAACTTCCAAGGAATTTAGGATGAGAGGAGAGTACATAGCAAGTCTCCAATGTCGAGCCAAGATCTCAAATGTTTCGTTAAAACGAGATAATGTTCAACCTAGTTGCAATGCTACGAAGTATGTGTTGCTATCTATTGCAATCAAACAAATTACAACCAACCTGCGGACTTAAAATACCGAGAATCTCCTAGAGAACTGCTAATTCGAATTCCGTGTCGTTAACACTAGTCGTCCACATGATCCGTTTAATTTTAACGAATAGCGTTTGCAATTGTCGGAGGGAGGGGGATCGACAAATATACATCTCGAGTTTGGTTAGGGGTAACCAAACTGGTAGGGAGAGGAAGTAGCCAACTGAGGTCCTCGCTTGTAGGAGGGGGATCGCTAAAGTATATCTCGTTTGTGAGGACGAGAAGGGTTGGCAGAAAAGGTGAACAGTGGACCACAGCAATAAAGTTTAAGAATAGCATCAGAATAGCAAATCAAAAATTTATAGACTTAGCCTTTTGCTTTTTCACAGCCATTCTCATACTTTTTGGTGCAGTCCATGGCTGATTCTGACTGGCTGTTGGCAACCTACCTCAAATGGGGGGCCCTTTGGAAAATCAGGTTACCGTAGTCGTTTGTTTCACACTCTAGTGGCTAATACTCTTATACTTGTATTCAGAAAAATTATGGAATACTCATACCAGTGCGCAAAACGATTATAAAATTAAATCTCAGCAGCGAGATAATGCTCCTTTTGGGAGCAGACTTGTTAACATTAAACTGAACTCATATCTTTTACGTTTGTTGAGTTACTTTACCTCAAAGTTGAGGTCTGTCTGTGTTAAGCATAAGAAGCTGAAATAGTGGTGCTTTTATTCCTGCGCCAAAAAATGCCTCGATGAACAGTTATATTGTGTATAATTTTATAATTATAGCGTAGCTGTAATCATAAACTGCTGGAAGTAGGATTTTGATTCAGGCCTCTAAAATTTTATTAGACGAAAACAGTGGAAAAATCGCCAAATTACAACGTTTCTGGTAGATAAAAGGCATGGCCTTAGGTAATAACTTTAAAATACTCTAATTCAAATGCTTAATAAAAATTCAACGCCAGGGTTCAGTAGTACTTGATTGACGGTTTTAATGATATACCAATAGTTGCGTTGTTCCCCTTACCAGTTTCGAAATTTTTTGGTGCAGAAATTACATTATTTTGAGCAAAATGTGAAAATTGCTGTTTTTTTGAAAGTAAGTATTTTACGGCCGGCCTGCGATTCTTAATTGCTTGTTTTGCAGTTCAGCATACTTATTCATGCCTTTGGATTAATTTGTAGCGTGGATTATTCTCATGCCCAGTACTTCTCGACGCGCTAATCGGCACCATCAGACTCAGAATTTCAATGATTTTTTTCAATTTTAAAACTGCGGCAGATTCTATATTAAGCAAAGGCTCTCCATACAAAAATGAATTCTTCTCATATGACTATGAATGGTTCACAAGGTCGAACAATTTGAAAGAATGCTAACAACAGATTTTTCTCCGTTTTGTTGCGATTTTGATGCTAACCTTTAAAAAATGGTCGAAGATAAACCGCAAGGTCCCCCTTCTACACAGCAGACGAGACGACCATTCGATGTCGTCTGGCGGCAAAGAATCTACTGTCTGCTTCTGTTATATCTCTGGTTATGGATCATTGTAGCCGTGAAACAGCAGGAAGCAGATTATATCCCTGGTGTGAAGCCCATTGCAAAGCTTTTTCCTTTTATCACAACGTGTCTGATGTACGGATTTAGCTATCGTTACTGGGGGTGAATCATGGCCCATACAATAACTCATTCCCGGATGGGCACAGGGACGGTACACCTGAACCATTACACAACAGATCTCAACACCAAATTCAGCTACAGCAACTGATTCACTGGGGCCCTGGTTGTGGCCTACTGCTACTCCTCACGGATACTGGGAGTCCCCTCGCTCGCCAGAGGTTAACAGGCGAGCGGTAAGAAAATAAAATAAATAAAATAAAACTTTGTTGCTGCTGTTTCTTCCATTTTTATGTTTTTAAATGATTTCAACTTTGACGCAAAAATTCATACAAAAGTCAAACTTGTTTGGTGCCTGTCGGCTCCAGTGGTCAATTTTTTGTCAAAAGAAAATGGTGCAGCCGCACCAGCATCCACCCCTCCCTCCCGAACATAGTTTCTTATGTGATTTCCCAGTTTTGCAAGGAATTGGCCGCCTTGGAGGGGAAACCCTTCATGGTGCAGCCAATGCGTGAGCACGAATGCCCGACAGTTAGCGTGTTCACTTCTGCTGCGGCAGTAGCCTTGATGACGCCTCGGATAATTGCAGAAAGCAATTATTCAGTGCCGGTTCTTATTCCTGTCCCCCATTTAGAACATCAAATTGGACCCGGCACTACCCAACTACGCAACTGGGGTGTGGCACGTAGCGAAAAAAAACACTTAAGGTGTTTTGTTAGTAAGCACTGTTTTCAGGTAAAATGAAATTATAAAAATTAATCTAAACTGAAAATGCAATTAATTTTAATAGAAAAGTCAATTTATTTCTTAAACCAAAACTCCAATCAATTTATCTGGGATTTGAGAGAGTTTGAGGCATTTGAGGTATTTTAGGCATTTGAGAGATTAAAATTTTACATTTGTTGTGTGTAAAGCGCACTGTAGGATCACAAAAATTTGGTTTCTAATCCAAAGTTTTTATGAGGTTTCACTAGGAAATTAAAGTTATGCTCCAGAACTTAGTAAAACTAAGAAAAACTAAGTAAAACTAAAACTTAGTACTTAGCGCTTGCTTTAACTTTACCTTTTACCTTCACCTTTACCTTTTCGTGCTGTTCCAATTTCCAGAGATGAGCAGCTGTATTTAGCCAATTTTGTTATGTCATTTACCCTTATAACGGCCAAAAGCCTTATAAAATTTGTTTTCATTTAGAGGTTAGAGGAAGCGGACAGCACAACGGTGGTACGAATCTCGGAAATTGCTGAACTAAGCGGGGCTTTAGATTAAAAACCAAAGTTGTGTGTATTAGCTTCAGCATGCAACACCCTGTTTATTAATTGGAAATTACTATAATCACTTTTAAGTGTTAAAACGCTTTAAAATAGCTCAAGACTGAAAATCTATTCAATTTAAGCTCAATTTGAATAAAGAACCCTGAAATCAGTGGAATTTTAATTTAAAATCAATCAATTTTAGAAAGGCCATTCCTGAAAATTGAGTTAAAAATTTTTCGGGTACCCGGGTAGTGTCACAATCACCCGACATAAGTCTTCGAATACTACCGGGTACCCGGGTCCAAATGTTTGGACCCTTGCCCATGCCTCGTAGTTGTCATATTTTTATTTCATGTCTCCTAGTCTTGTTCGCAGCATTATCTTATTTCGGGTTTAAGCCATCTAAAGTACTAGAACAGTTAGATAAATATTGCTTACACGAAATGGATGCAAAGAACAGCAACAGGAGGAGGCAACAACGTTTCATGATCACCAAAACTATAACCCTTATCAAAACTGTTAGATTCTGAAGTAGATTCAGCTGTGATAAACAAGATTCGCAAAACAAGCTGTCGAAGAACCGAAACAAAATATGAATAATCAACTACATTTGGGTGGAATTTGATATGGGAATGGCAGACTAAATGAAAGTTTAGACTTGGAGCAAAACTTTTACGAAAACTGTAATAGGATCGGATGCAAAATCTAAAGCCAGACACAACTAAACAAGACTTTTTAGCAAACACTACTATTTAACTTTGGCCCTATCTTTCTATCACTAAAGATTAAAATGGTCTGAATAAACTGATTAAAAATCAATCAGCCGAATTAGAATATTGAGAGCTCTTTCTTTGGTATTTTCCCGCTGTGCAAACCGTACCGCTGTGCAAACCCTGAGTACCGCTGTGCAAACCCTGAGTACCGCTGTGCAAACCCTAGTACCGCTGTGCAAACCCTAAGTGCCGCTGTGCAAACCGTTAATAATGCAGTAAAATTTCCAAGATTTTACAGTTGGGTGTTAGCAGCCTTATCTACAAATAATTATAATAGTTTACGTAGATTAGATGGTAATGTCTTTCAGGTCAGTCCCTTTGTCTTTTCCGAAAGTTTACTAGATATAGACGGGCAAAACGGCGTCAGTTTGACCACAAATGCTTCAAATTCTTAAATTCAACACTGGCACTTTCTCTTTATGATACAACTAGCAGTATCCTTTATCCCCAACACCAAAAAATTTGTAAGTTTCTACGCTTTGTACGTTTTTTGTACTTTTAACGAGGTCGTTGGACCTGACTGAAATCTTTTAAAGTATGCCCTCCAGTGCCAGAATACCTAAGATATGATAAAACTAGCAGAACTTTAGCCTGGATATGGTTTCGTTCGACCACGCTCAGATCAATGACTTTACCTTTAGTTTATAAACATGTTGTTATTATTATAAATACTACTAAGTTAAGGTGTCCATCTTTGGATCATCTTTTCGACTTTCTTGCTAATTTTACATAGGAAAATATGAAAAGTGAACGTATTGTCATTTTTCTAATTTGTTGAAAATGGGTTCAATCTTGGTTTGCACAGCGGTACTTAGGGTTTGCACAGCGGTACTTAGGGATTGCACAGCGGTACTTTGGGTTTGCACAGCGGTACTAAGGTTTGCACAGCGGTACCTTTTGGTTTGCACAGCGGTACCTAATCCTTTCTTTAATGCAAGATAAACGAATTAAAATTTACTCATTCAGTCTATCTATTTTAATCTGCGGATAAACCGAGTTAATTTAAGTCCATTAGTCTTCCATTACAGAAATATATATTAAAAATTGAAGTTCACCAAGTTTTAATTCGATTAGCAGGAATAGGGATTAAAATTTATCTTTATCAAGCAGGCCGGATTACATTTAACATTTGAAACTAACCAATTCTCTGTTAACAGTGTTGTGAATTGGATGGGATCCCAGAGATGGATGGGATTCAATTTTTGTCTTATGTGGGATTAGTAGGACTACTTGGGACTGTGAGCGAAATTGTTCGCTAAAATTAATACTTGCGATCTTGAATGCTAACCTGGATACATGATTGAGCGGTTTAAAAACTAGGAGCTATACATCTAAAGTTTTCTGTGTTCCGTTCGAATCAATTTTTTGATGTTTTATTGGAAGGATCGTGCATTTTGGCTGTTCTTTATGAACAAACTTAAATGTATCAGATTTTAAGTTAACTTTCGTGTATAAATTTTCTAAATGTAGAAGGATAATAAGAAACAATGCCAGAATGCTTTCTGGAAAGGGAAGCATTAAAAGTTACGATAACCTTAAAAACTAGATCTTAAATCTTAATTTTGAACCAAATCAATATCAGCTAGCTATCCACAAAACACCAGCAGCACTGTCAAAAGGTCAACTTTAGTTAAGCTTAAGGGGTGGGGCGACTAAAATGGGGGTGCCCAAAGTTTGTTGGATTTCAATTCTTTTTTGCAAGAATATAGTACATGTGCGTGGTCAAAATAGTATGTAGTCTCTAATTCCAAAGTCGTTCCTATAATCCGCTACACCCCAAAGAACGTGGCCGACCCCCCGATTTTGGCGGCACCCAACATAAATACTTAAAAATTTCTCACAGCTGTTTGGTTCAGTGCAAACGTCTACGCTTTGGCACAACAAGAGACGACATATTGGGTAACATGCACCCGGCATTAGCTTTGCTGTAACCCTAATGGTTCGAGAGCAATGCTGGCCCAAACTTGAAGAAATGTCGAAAATTTGGAAAATTTTGGCCGCCGAATCAAATAATTTAAATTTGGTAAAACTCTGGAAGCTAAAATTTGGTGTGCACATACACCCCATAGGTCTACAAAACTTTGCCAAATATGAAGGAATTCTGCCGTGGCATTATGGTTTTATTCCACTTGAAACATGAAAAAACGTAAAAATAAGTTTAAGTATAATATAAGTATAATATAAGTTGATTGTCTATAGCAAAATTTATTAATTCTGTATTAAATTCTATATTACCATGATAGCATTGTTCTGAGTCATGTTTATTCCACTAAATAGTAATAACGTTTCAATGATCATGTATGTATGATTCTTTAGCAATATCCACAAGTCTTGTAGCAGTGCCGCTCCATGGCATCCTTATTGATTTCCTTTGTACAAAGACCACTAGCCTTCCAGTCTGCACAAAGGAAAGCATATAACTCATTATCTTTGCACTCTGCAAAAATCAAATATAAAGTTAGCTAGTCCAAAGTAATGCTAAAACAATAACTGTAGAATAACATCATGTCTCAACGAAGTTTAACCTTATGATTTAACGTCATAAAGTAACGGTATTACAGTGCTCAAGATTACTGTAAGATCGATAATAATATTGATGCATTTTTCCAGCAAGCTAAGCTAGTATTCACATAACCCCAGACAGGATTCAGGCTTCGAAAACCGTCCCAAATTACTCCCATTGCACTTTGTACACTTGTGCTCCAAGATATGTTTTAAATGCAGATGGAAAAGTATACAAAAGGTAATAAAAAGTATTAAGAGTTGACGATTTGCATCTGTAAAGTTTCTGGACTCAATTTAGTTCAATGGGTTCAACTGAAAATCGAACTTCTGGGAATTCCACCACCGTGAGTTCCGCCTTTGATTCCTGTATCTAGGTTGTTCTCGGGGCATCCGTACAGTTTGTTCAACTTTTTGACATCGAGATCGGAAAATCCCTCTCTTTGTCCAATCGCCGCACTGAAATTAACTCAAACAAACGAGGCAGCCATCTCAGAAAGCTAAAGGGTGATTGTTGAAGAAATCTGAAGTTATGTGAAAAGACTAATACAATCAAAAATTGAATACAACCTAAAATTAAATTTCATAAAATTTCAAGTTGATTTGGGCTTGCTAAAGTAAAAAGGAATTACCACCGTGACTCTTGTTTTCAGGATACCATGTAGCTTTTCATTGTAGTGCTAAAATTTAAAGTTAAGCCTAGTTCACAGCCACGAGGTCAAGTCCAAGTCAAGTCACGTCAAACCTGCATTCACTGATAGCTTTGAACGACTTGACTTGACGCCATTCGTTTTTGACGCCAGTTTGACTTGAAAAGTTGAAAATTCAACCAATCAAATAAATCGGACAAATCTACACCAAACAGACACGATTAATTTGTGCAGTATGCTTAGTGTTATTTTGTATATGAAAAACTATGGAAAACGACTCTGCTGACGATATACAGATTACTTTGTGAAAAATCAATGGAAATTGAAATAAAAGCTTCAATTGTAAAAATTAAAGTTTAACAAGACACACATTTTGTTTAACAGATTTTCCTAAAACGTTTTTAAATGCTTTCATTTCTTAAACTACTTTTCCTTATTTTAAGCACTCATCTTTAATTTCACAAAGCTTGAGCAAAAATGTGGAGGGAACTTAATTGCAACGGTCACGGCTCTGATTCTTTAAATGCTAATGTGGGCGGAGCATTGTGACTTCTTTTGTGAATGCTCTAGCTTACTTTGACTTGACTTAAACTTGACTTTGACTTTAACTTGACGTGACGTGACCTGACTTGACTTGACTTGACGGCTGTAAACTAGGGTTTAAGGTCACAGGTGGTTAGATAACACATTGGGCTTAAAGTAATAGATTGCTTACCCAGGAACTTTTGGTTCAAGGGTGGCGTGCCCATTTTTTGAGAAGTATGCATGGCCATAATGCATTATGCTGCAATAAAAACACAAACATTAATTAATAAGTATATTCTAAGACACAATTAAGCTGTAATATATTAAGATTTGTTCTGAGTTACTTGCTACAAATTGTAACTACCATTCTGACTTTATTGAGAATGTAGAATTGCACAGGCTAGTTCTAAGACATACCTAAGACATACTAGTCACTCATACCTGAGGTAATCATAAGGTAAGGATACAGTCGAGCATCTCTCGCATTTTTCAAATTGAGATTTTTGATCTTAAACAAACTGACACAACAGTTAGCTAATGTAGAACTGAAAAGCATGCTTTTCAGCTAAAAAAGCTGAAAATTCAAATATCAGTTTAAAGCTCAACCTTACAATTTTTTGTTCCACAAGTTCAGAAATGATCACACACATTGGGTCCTGCTTAGATCGGAACTTACATTTTTGAAAGCAATCTCTCAACAGTACGCTATCGTGATTTAGAGTCTGATTTCATAGACAGAGGTAGGAACAGATTTGCACGACGTCAGTTGCACGTATGTGACATCGGCTACACTTATGGATGAATATGTAAGTACACATGGACGATAATTGGGTTGCTTTCCATCCCTGGCTTTCGTCTTTCTATCTTTGTGATCAGTGGAGAAGACATCAGAGCGACATTACATGGTCACTTTTGAGCTCCACATGTAGTGCCCAGCGACTAAGTACAAATAGTGTATCTCACCGTCTTCTATGTTGTCATATCGAATTATTAGATAATCGTCTCTGTCAGGTCGACTTTGTTCGTGCCAAAACCCTGCAGTGTGCATCATCTCATGTTGTGCGACCGCAGTAGTACCGCATCCTGATCCCAGTGACAGAGGATGCTTATTCTGCCACATACCAACTACAGAATAACACCTAAAATGGTAACAACTATTGTAAGTGTATTAACACCAGAGATGAAACCGGGTCACTATTTGCTGACCCGGTGACCCGGTGACCCGGTCGACCCCTGACCCGGTGACCCGGTGACCCGGTGACCCGCTATTTCTGAAAATTCAGGTTTAAGCTTGCAAAAATTTAAAATTACTTTATTGGGGTGCGATGAGTGATTTTCAACCATTTTGGACATTTTTGACGACTAAAATATCAAGTTGGGCAAAGGTTTAGCTTTCCTTAAAGTAGTAGCATTGGAAGTGAATATTGTAAGTAAGCCGGAAAAAATACAACGATTTGCACGATTTTTCAATCAGTAATGTGAAGTAAACTACATTGCGAATCAAACAAATTGGACAAAATACTTTGCCAAAGTCATAACATCATCTAATTTTAATCATAGGGTTTAACATTAACACATTTCTGTTTTATCATTAAATATTTGAGAAAAATATTTGATTCAGTTGTATGATTGAAGTTTGACTCTGCGGAAATTCTTTGGAAATATTTTTTCGTATGGCTAGGATTAAGATAATATGAAATAAAATCAATCACAATTGGTTACTGAAGATATGTAGTAAGCCATAACAATTGCAAAAAATGCAAAGTAAAACTCAGAATCTGTAAACCTTGTTTTGCTGAGATTTTCTTCTTACCGAGTAGAAACCCACAGTCTGAGTCTCTACCTCCAAACATAATCGCAGCAGCGATAAATCACGTACAGTAGATGGAGATTTCAGACTCTCAGGGCCCATGTAATAGTTATCATTTTCTAGTTCAGATTCAACGCAATCATTTTAGTTTCAAAGCTAGATCTAAGCTTGACACGACATTACAAACATTATGAGGTCACTACTACAGCGACAAGCATTTAAAAAACCTACACGATTAAGTTAAGAATATTTCTATTGCTAGTTTTTGAGTAATTGTTGAAGTTTTCAGTTGGCAAAAATTGGTAAAACTTTGAAAAATATCTTATAACAGCAAAAAATCCCTCCAATCAAAAATACCGGGTCAAGACCGGGTCAGAGCTCCTGACCCGGTGACCCGGTGACCCGGTCCATATAGTGACCCGAACTGACCCGGTGACCCGGTGACCCGGTGACCCGGTTTCATCTCTGATTAACACAACAGTTCATTCTAATCTGATTAATGATAAACAGAAAGAAGTACAAAGTTTGCTTTCAGTTTGTCAACACCCCAGTTGTTCAACTCTAATACCTATAATTATAGAAGTCCCCCAGTTAGTTTTTACTGTTTTTGGTTTTTAGTTTTTTTCAGATCATTCCCACTTAGTCAACTGTTTATATAAGTTTTCCCCAGTATATCTTTTACAGGCCCTCCCGGCATGGTCAAATCTTTTCAAAGTCAATCAGTTTTTTCCAGGGAGAACCTGCTCTATACTGACTAATTACAAGCTTTACTTAGTGAATTTAAACAGAAAGACTCAATTTTAAGACATAAGATTTGATATGGAAATACCAACTGGATCGTTGTCCAATTACTGCTAGACTTCTCACCCATTTCCATGATAAACCGATACGTAGTTTTTCTGGTCTGAGCGAGGAACCCAGCGAATACAGGTATATTTCTTGTACTCTTCAATGGCATTGAGAAAAGCAGTTTTGCTTTGGGCGCCTACAACAAGTTTGTCTATGGTTGTAAACTGTATCTTGCGGCTGGCAGATCAGAATACAAACCCCTGAATTAGCATATCTTCAAAAATTTTGTCCTCCACATCAGCTCTCGTGGTACTCCTCTTGCTGTGTGAGGTGTTACATTTTAGGGTCATGACATTTCGTCCAATTTCGCGTGGATGACACCAGAAATAAAGGGAGCCCTTGCGAAGACTACTGAGGTTAATGCCAGACAGTGACTCAATCAAGAGGAGTCATGCTTCGGATCCTGGAATTTGCTATTTCTACCTCAACTCTACAAATATAAACATTTTCGCACAATTTCAACCCGGTTAGGCATAGTCAGAAGCTGAGTCAATGGATTTTATGGAGAAATAGGTCTGTTGACGCAACTGATATTATGATTTATGAATGTTTAAAACACTTATGTAATGTGGGTAATAGCGTCCCCGCTATCACCCCCCTTCCAAGTCCTTTCCTAATTCCCACTTTCAATGTTTTTCCTAAAAACTCCCCCAAAATCCCCAAATTCTCCGTAAATATTGTAGTGTTATAATTGTTGGGAAGCCCGATAATTTTGTACTACTTTGTATGTAAAATCCCCCCTAAAATATTGTGCAGTGCTAACTTTATGCTCATGTTTTAAAAAATATCTAAAATTGTCTATTTTTGAGCGTAAACTTAACATTGCACATATTCCCATTTCTTGTTGGCTTAGCGAAGATAGACCCTCCCGTTCCCAACGCATGACAAAATTCTTCTTGAATGATTACATCACCCTTTCGTCAGTTGGGAGTTTTTCAAGCGAGAGAGAGGTCGGTTATTGAGATTGGGGCCCCCACCCTGTTAGCCACCTACACCCGAAAGCGTAAGTATTTATTTCACCTTTTTCCTTTCAAAATCCCTTTTAACTTAATCCCTAACCCCTTCTTTTGCTTTAATTCCCTTTTTTTACTTACCTCTCAATTCACTCCTAATTCTCCCCCTTTCCTTCTCCCACCTAATTAGCGGGGTTGCCCCCGTTCCCTCCCCTGGGTCTAACTTCTTTAGCTAACTCCCCTCCCCCCAATTTTGTTGTACTGTTCCCTTGCCCGAATTTGTTGCTGGTTCCCCCCTTCCCTTTGCTTGTGTTCCCCCTTTTGTGCCCTATTCCTGTTATTGTGCGGGTAGCCCGCTGTAACTTGTCTGTCTTGTCCGGATACCGCCGGACGGACTTTCCTGTAATATCCTTGCCCTGTGCCGTCCCAATAAATCTGCCAGTTGTCTGTTATTTGTTCTAATTAATTAACTTTACTAAGCTTTAATTATTCTGATCTCCTTTCTTAGCTAGGTAGAGCTCTGGGACTAGCCCGGAGCTGACTTGTATCTGAGCCTATTTTTGTGTGTGTGATCCCCCCAATTTCGTTAGGCGCCCCGTTGGCGTCCCCCAAAAATTATCCGTTTCCCCCTTGGCGAGGCAAGTCGGTGGTAGAGAGCCGCCTGGACTAAATATCTCCACCCGCAGTCGCAGGTCAGCGTCTTGCGCACAGTTCCACTTGTAAAATTGGGGCTTGAGCTCAGCGGTTAAAATCCCTAGCTCCCCCATATTTTACATTAGGCTGCCAGCTCCAGGCTCTCCCCTTTTATTTTTCCCCCTGAAATATTTTTCCTATTTCCCCCCCCCTAAATTAATTTTTCTAGCCCCCCCCTAGTCCAAAAAAAAATTTTTTTTTAGAGCCCCAAATTATTTTTTTCCCTATACCTACTACCTGTAAAGTTTCCCACCCCCCTATCCATTTTCCCTAATATTGACTGGATCCGCCGGTCTGTTATACCCATTCCCCCCGTGTGGATTCACAAAGGTCTGCAATTGACGTCATTCCCAATTGCAAACCTTTGTGTTAACTTTTTTTGGCCCGCCCCCGCATCGCTTGAGTCCTTATCAGGCGCCTGACTTTGTTTGGGCCCTTTGAAGCGCCGCCCACGCATCGCTTAAAGTCCCAGTCAGACGCCTGACTTCCTGTCAATTCCCCCGTGAATTTTATTAGTCCCGTTTGCCTTTTTGTTGACGAGTGGCGTGTTTATTTTATCATCGGGCCTATTTTTGTGAATTCTTAAGTACTGTGTTATTTTTCCCTACCTTTTCGAAATTTCTTGTTATAGTTGGGCAGACCAACTTTACCCCTAGATTATCACCAGGACCACGCCAAGTGATAATCTATCCCCATTATACCAGCAACTCCCTGCCCGCCCTAAATTTACCCCAATCAGTCCCCCCTCACCCAGAAAATTTTTGGGAGGGAAATACAAATTTTGGAAAAATTTTTCCGTTGGATTCCGGGGCTCGGCCAGGAATCTAACCCTGTACCGTTGGACGATTGAATTCCCAACTGGTGGATTGCTGCTACTCCCCGGACGAGACCCCAACAATTTCAGGTCGAATTGAAGATTCGACCCAACCCCCCGATTCTTGGTCCCGGAATACGTACGTACAGTTGGAGTTTCGTGTCCCTGGCCGGAGAACCCCGATTTTGAGTTATATACGTATATCCTACCCTGAAAATCCCCACCGCCCCCCGGTCCTGCCCAAAAATAGGATATACGTATATAACTAATTTGGTGAGTTGTGTTTTTTCGTGTCGTGTTTGTAATGGATCATTGCCCCCCTGAAGACGACCCCTTTGACAGCAAACCCAGAGTGGCCCGATCTCCTGACCCTCCCCCTCCTGACCTTGGGGCCGTGGTCGGAAGTTCCGGGCAGCACGGATCTTCCGTCCACATCCGCCTCGGGTCAGGACTGAGTCCCGAGGACGATCTACACCCCTCGTCGGACTACCCCCAGGACGGGGGTAGGGGAAGCCCCTCCCGTCATGACCGATCCCCTGACCTACCCCCTCCTGACCTTGGGGCCGTGGTCGGAAGTTCTGGGCAGCACGGATCTTCCGTCCACATCCGCCTCGGGTCAGGATTGAGTCCCGAGGACGATCTACACCCCTCGTCGGACTACCCCCAGGACGGAGGTAGGGGAAGCCCCTCCCGTCATGACCCCACGGTTCACTTGGACGGTTCTGACCCGAGCGAAGAAGCCCCACCCCCCAACCCCACTCCCCTGGAACATCCGTCCGGAAAGCCCCAACCCAAGAAAAAACCCGCTCTGGGTTTTTGTCCCAAAGCCCCGGCGTGTCCTGGATGGGCTCCCCCTCCCCATCAAACCCCATTGGAGTATTCTTATGATTATTCCCCCCATACCCCCGGATACCCTAAACCCCATTTGCCTACTAGGGAAGCCCTGGTAGTGCAAACCTGCCCGTCCACGAAACGCCATGCCAAATCCATTACGGCCTCTAGTGGAACGAAACCATCTCAAGGCCCCCATGATCAGATCAAACCCCGCCCATATGGAATTCGAAATAATTCCAATTCTTACCCTCGTAACCACAACTCCAGAACTCATGGGCCCAGGTTGTGCTTCTGGTGCACCCAAGAGGGGCACGGGTGGCAATACTGCCCCACCCGTATACGCGCAGTCGACAACCTGGGGCCCAACCACCCCGGATTCCTACGTATGTTGGCGAGTCCGAAGGTGATGGCCAGCCCCCAACCCCAAGCGCGGACCCCCCTTTGCCAACAAGGAGGTGACCTGAGTGACCTCCAACCCCAACCCAGTCCTCAAGTTAGTCATCAACCCACTTCCGATGGCCTTTTCCAGAACCAGGGAAACGCCAACCTGGGGCGCCGTCAGTAAGCCCCGACGTGCGCCCCCGGTCTGACCCCTACCCAGTTAATATGGCGCCCGCGTACGAAGTGACTGATAACCCTCGGACGGCCAATCGGAGCTCAGAGGAGCCCGAACCCTTACCCTATTTCTCACCAAGTGGCCATCACCCGGAGTCACATCAGTCCCCGACGGTCTCAGTGTCCTCTTGTTTAACGGAGTATACCCCATCCCCACCCTCCTCCCAATCTACGAAACCCCCCAGCCTGTTTGACCACGAGGTCGAACCCCCTTACCCTGTCCAACGTCGCCTTTCATTTTTGGAGCCCAAACGCACACGAACTTGTCAGTGGAGGCCGCGGACTTGCCTACCCACCCACCCGGAGTGTAGCCCCCAGCCAGCAAGGAAAAACTTGGTGTTGCGAGGTTGCGAAAGGTTTAATCGTCAGCAGTGGACTCCCCCTCGCGGATGCTACGGGAAGCCCGTAGCGTCCAACAAGATCCAAGTACCTATCCCCTCCCTAATTGATCCACTGTTGACGCCCAAAATTTTACCCCGTACAAACCATGTACGTACATTTAACAAAGTACGTACACATCCCACCCCTAAGTTTATTCTAAGCCCTGGGGAGATGTTGCTGACTGGCGAGGGTCAGCAACACCTCCCCAGTACCTCGCATCACCAGGATGGTCCCACTACAGCTACCCCTACCACGGCCTCCACTCGCAATGCCCCCGGAAACTCCCACCCCATGCGGGACATAGGAAACTACTCTTGGAAAATGGTTTCCCGACATTCCAAGCGTGCTCGTCATGACCACGCCTTCCCTATTGCTATTTCCACTAATCCCTTTGGCCCCGACCAGTGGGCTCCGTGCTTTGAATTGGGCGACATGTTCCAGGATCCCCGAGAGTCGCTCAGCCCGGTGAAGGATCATCAGCAGGAATCGTACCCAAAACTCCCTAAAGCTGTTGAGAAGTCTCCTGGGGACTTCTCCTCAACCATGAACCTTACCCGCCAAAAATTCGAAGAATTCGAAAGCCTGCTGTTGAACCTTCTGGGCCGAATTCGTCAGTGCATGGAGGAGCTGGACATGTCCGGTCAACTCTGCCAATCCCACGAGTCCACCAGAAGTGACTCTTTGCCCAAACCCAAACGATTCCCTCGACCCCACCCTTGTCAGCGATCCCAATCTATGGGAGAGCTAACCTTGCCACCCGAAAGCCTAATCCCTATTACTACCAATGAGCCCCAGCCGCCAATCCCAGCGGCTACCCCTACTACCCTCACTACCCAAAATGCCTCAACTCAGGTTTTAGAGGTTGAGGACCCTGAGACCCAACCCAAACCCACTGCTCTCTTGGGAGAGCTGGTCCATCAAACAGAAAGTCCCACCCCTGCTGTTATCAATGAGCCTCAGCTGCCAACCCCAGCGGTCATTCCTACTACCTTCCCTACCCAAAATGCCTTCGCTCAGGTTTCGGAGGCTGAGGACCCTGAGACCCAACCCAACCTCACTCCGCTCAGTAACCTGAATGACCGAAATCGATCCTTCGAAGCCGAGGACGCTGAGGCTCAAGATACTCCTGACCATGAACAGGCAGGTCCCGTCAGTGACCTCGTCCAAGCAATCCTGACTGACACTACCCCTTTTTACGTGTCCCAGTGTACTCGTCTGCCCTCCCAAAAAAGCCCCCACCTGCTAGTAAGTATTTTTGGTGTGAAGGCCCTAGCCCTTTTGGAGTCCGGTGCGAATGTCTGCTACATATCCAAGGCATTTTTCGACCATGTAAATGCCTCCGGTACCCTCTCCCTTGCCCTTCATACCTCTGCGGCTTCCAAATTCTCCACAGCTGCGGAGGACACGTCCCTTGACATATTGGGGAAATGTGAGATACCCTTTTTGTGCAACGGGCACAAATATTTATTTCCCTTCCATGTTGCCCAAGGTCTGTACCAAGATTTTATTATTGGTTATGACCTTATGCAAAAATATGGTTGGTCCGTAGTCCCCAAGTCCCATTCCCTTTCTACCCCTATGTGGCAGACATCACTCCTTACCCCAGACGAGTTACGGGCACTGGCCGATAAATTTTGTATTACCGTAACGAACAGTGTCATTTCCGGTAACCTTATCCAAACCCCGATAATCTCAGGCACTTGCAGCCCGCCTAGTTGCCTGAGCACATGGCAGGCCAATACCAGCAACACTTGGGATCTTGTTGTTGCTACCCTCGAAGTGACACCCTTGCCCAAGCCTATTAATGCGTTATCCCCATGATCTACGAATCCCATGCCCAGAAACCGCTAAACGAAAAACCCGTAATGATTTATTTTTGTAAGTTTTGTAAGCTGTTTTTAGAGTTATGTAGGATAACTCTGGGGTCCTGCTGGTCAGGACCCTACTCCCCCATACTTTTTATTAGGGTTACGCTACGTGGTAACTCAAAAAGGGTCTGGAGTGTTAGACCCTTCACCCTGCCCGACATGGTATACTCACCAACCCTTCCCCTCTTAACTTACCGTCCCTCTCCCCTCCCTTTATATTCTTATTTAGCAGCTGCACCGCTCTCTTTAATAAACCTGATGCATCAGTATAAATACGTAAGTAGTGTGTTTTGTTTGTATGATTGTTTGCGTGTTGTTTGTGGTATAAATGTACGTATATATGCCTAACTTTCGTATAAATGTTTCTAGGGTCAAAAACTGTAGGACCCTACGTACGATTACTTCTTTTTATATTATTTTTCAAATTTTTGGGTTTTTCTCTTTTCAGTCTAAATTGGGGTTTTCTCCTTAATATATTTATACATTTTTGTATACTTATACGATTTATATTACTTTTGTTATTCTTCTTTTACGATTTATATTTAAACTAAAATGGGGTTTTTCGTATTTTTTCTCTTTTTCCTCCACGTTACGATTCCTTATTAGTTTTACGTACGAAAACTAATAAATACCAAAATTTCCCCCTTTAGGGTCCTACATACGTATGTCTTTTTGATTCCTAGGTATACATGTTTTGTATGCATGGTATGTATGATAATTAAATAGTATGCTTCCCCCCCTAGTTTCTGGTTATTCCCCCCCCTCCGGTTTGTTTGGTTTGCTTGTATGCTACATACGTACAGGCAAAAACTGCAGGTAAGTAGTACCTCGTACCCTAGGACCGTACCGTAAGGTCCGGCCGATCCTACGTATGTACCTGTATACCATGTCCAGTTCTTTTTATGATTTTAGTTATTTCGACCGATGGTCGAAATGAGGCCAATCAGCTCGAATGGGGCACGGCCCATCCTCATACCCTGTTTGGTGAATTTCAACGCGTTCGGGTTGAAATTCCAAACTTCGTCCCTTTTGCCTTTTCCCAAAATCAGTCCTGTCCTCTGCCCCTACCCTGGGTTTTTCGTCCCCTCCCTACAACTACCATTTCGGTAGTTCACTTCCAAAATATTGACACTGTTCTCACCCCAGCACACTCTTTCTTACAATTCTTCACCTTTCTGTGTATGCACTGCTCTTTGTTTGTTTCAGAGCTGGTGCTTCCGTGCAATTTGGTGCCTTATTTTATATAGAAGTAGATTAGTGGGCACTGAAGTTGATCCCTGCTTAATTTGGTGCTGTTCTCTGGCTTTTATATGAGCCGGAGAAATTCCATTAACTTCCGCGAAGGATCCATTTGGCCCCGAATACGACGACTTGATCCTCCTCAACCCTTGGACGTCCACAGTTTTGTCCAATTTCCCGAGCTTGACCAAGCTTTTTGGAACCCGGTGCTACCGATGAGCCAGAACTCCCCTATAAGAGAGACTGGGCAGCCCGGCTCTCAAACCCTCCCCAATACCCAGCCCACTTCTGAACCCGGTCCCCAGCGGTCTCCTGCGGGCCCGTCCGCGGAGACCCCGTCCCGACCCCCCGTGTCTGAAATTCTATTTGTGAACCCTATTATACGGTACACAGACCACCCCCCAGTCCCTAGCCCCGGTTCAGTTTTTTCGGATGGCGGCAGACCGCCGTCCCGCCCAGCTGGTACTCCGCCGACTGACACCCTTTTCCCCGCAGCCAACCCCGATGGGATACAAGGTACAGTACCCCAAGCCCAGGACCCCAGGCGAGGAGGCACCCCCCCCGGTCGCGCCCCCCCGGCGGGGGTATCTCCCTCGCGGGGGGTCCCGCCGCAGAGGGGACCCCTACCTACAGTCATGCCTCCACCATTTCTCGTACCGGTCAACTAATTCCCAGGAATACAAAAAGGACCACGCCTCTCCCCAACCCACCCAGCAACCTGGTTCCGCCGGGTTTGCTTACCCAGTGCAGGCAGCAGCGGCGGCGCAGGCAGTGCAGACACCCCCAGTCTCGACTGCCTCCCCCGGCTTAGCCAACCTATTTCCCCTCCGTCCCTTAGGTGTGCCAGTTCCCGACACCAGAAATTAGATAGAGTTGCTGGGTAGCCCGGCGCTCAATCTATCCCAGCCCTTTCAGCGTAGCAAGCGGGCAGCCCGCTTGAGACGCGTTGCAGCTCCCCAAAACCCCTAAGTGGTCCGCGAAATGCCTACCTGGCCCAGCCAGGCTACCGACCGAGTAGGCTTTTTTGCGCGGACCGCCGTCTCAATCTGTCCCGCCTAACGCCGGAGTACCACTTCCCCAACCCTCTAAGGAACATACCTGTTACACCCAGGGTATGATCCCACATTCAGGACATCGTGTACGAGGCACACGATGTCTATACCCACACTACCTTGGCTCACCGGGCAGCCCGGCAAGTCAATTTCAGAACTTCAAATGGCCCTCCAACTGGCTCCCACGGCATCCTACGGCCCCCGAGGTGCCCAAGACGTCGTCCAGCATCGACGTCTGGGTGCCGGCCCCCTTACCCAGCCCTGGAATTTACCGCTCTAGACGCACGTCTCCTCCCGGCGTCAGCGTCAGAGCTAACCACCATTTGCGAGGAGATCAAGTGGCTGCTGGTCCTGTCGAACGATCGGCCCCTGGCCCGTCCCCTCTTGGTCCTTTGATTTGACCTTGACACCTCCTGCCCAACCTCCCCATATCCTTCGCGAAGCAATGTTCTTCCCTTGCCCGGCTTATTTGTCAGTGGTCTCAGTGCACTCACCCCAACTCCCATGGGCCATCAGACTGACTGGCGACGGATCCGGCTGCGCGCCACGGCCGGCCTCACCCCTCGGACCCTCCAACCGTCACCGACAGCAAACCCCGCCCCCT
>JASAND010012060.1:0-16111 GCA_030248195.1 Trissonchulus latispiculum
CTGGTAAAAGTAATGGAGACTTTAGGTTTGGTTCCTTTCAAATCGCATCTCTGTGGATTCGAGCACGGATCAATGTCCACTGAGACTAACTTAGCTTTCAACGGCTTATCTGAAACAGAACTGGAATAGTGAATATCGAATAAACATGTACATAAATAATAGTGCTAGCAATATAAAGTTTGATTCTCAGTCATCGATCAATTCAAACCCAAGAAAACAGGACAACCCAGATCTGATAAGGAAAAGCTGCGCAGCCATATGTAAAACCCGATCTAAAATCCAATTAACTTCTGGCAAAACTCTGCCAAGAGAGTCGAGTACTGCAACAAGGCAGGTAATAAAGACACGGCTTTCTTAGAATAACTAATAAGTGCAGGTCGAGCTGCAACAGCTAATCACAAAATGCAGACGTTTCATTTTGTCATATTTCCATAAAATAGATAGTAACAGGTTAGGTTCTGAGAGGATTCCCCCACTAAGATAGAGAAGCACGCGGAGCTTCATTGGACTCGCCCACCTCAAACGTTCCCAGCATGGAAACACAAAAACTAGGAAACTTTGAGGACAAGATTCTGTCAGCGTGAAAACACTTACTTTTGCATTCAACGTATTTCACTGGCTCGGAGAGGGCTAGAGCAATAACAGCAGAAATTACGACAAACTTGAGCATCATACTGATGGTAAAACTGTAAAATATTGACGAGAGAATATCTAAAACATCAACAGATTTCAATGAAATAGTTAGTTAGTTAACACAACCGACTTAGTTTTTATAGCGTAGAAAAGGCAAATAGTGGTTGCGTGATTCCTGTTTAAACAGCAGAATCGTGTGATAATTTCTGGGAAGTTGTCTAAAGTAAATGACACCACTTCCAAACGACCTTGGAATCAAAATAGAGATTCATTCACCAAACCCACTTTTTGCCAGATCAACACTTCAATGTTTGTGCAGTGATGCGTAAAATCAAATAAAAGTCGGGCTCCAAAACTCATGAAGCTGTAAAAATAATTACGTATAAACTGAAAGTAGCAAAGGTTAAATTCTCAAGTCACACAACCAATATTGACGCCGTTTGTCGACAATGTAAAGACTGCATATATAATCGAAGCTTACTGTGAGATACTCTCAAGGATACTGAAATAGAGAGAGATACACATGTTTGAGCAGTTCCCTTTAATCCCTTTGTGCCTGAATTCTCTCTGGGTCAGCGATAGAAAACGGCCGGTTTTAAATTTTTGGCTCCCGTTTTCAGTGAGTGAGAGCACCAAGAATAAGGTGGGACAACTAGCAACCTAGAGACATAATTTCTCTACAATAATTTCTGTACATTATA
Source organism: Trissonchulus latispiculum (assembly GCA_030248195.1). Lineage (NCBI taxonomy): Eukaryota > Metazoa > Nematoda > Enoplea > Enoplida > Ironidae > Trissonchulus > Trissonchulus latispiculum. The sequence goes on from JASAND010012060.1 coordinate 1,335, forward strand.
GAATGCATACTTTAAGGGACACAGATGTACCCAAAAAAGTTATCCATAAAAGACGTCATAATTGAGAAACAAAGAATTCTGCCTGATATATCACTGTAGAACTCAAATTGTTTGGCTCTTAGCTGCAAATTCCTACAACCTAGAGGAGCGGCGTCGTTGCCGTTGGGATACAGCTGACGCAGAGTTGTATGCGGGCCGCGGGTACCCGCGGGTACCCGCGGGGCGGGGCGGGGTGGGCCGAATTTTACTACCCGCGCGGGCCGCGCGGGCCGATGCGGGCCGATTTTGGGCGACTTTCCTGGGCTAATTTTGCTTTCTAGAAATTTCATACATTCCAAATCATATACAAAAGGAGGCAATATTTCCGATTTTTAAAGACCATTTGACTTCGTTATACCATTCGATACCTTCTGTATGCACTAACATACTCAGTTGGCATTATCAGCGGATCGAGTATTAACCTTATGTGTATGACTTAAGTATTATTGTTTTTGAACATAAATATAAATCCATGATAACGTCTTCCTGAAGTTCCACAGCAAAATAGGTCTTATCTCGATTACCCTCCACCACCACTCAAAATCCTTAAAGCTTGACCAAATGAGCTAAGATTTGGTATGGATATGTTTTCGACTACGCTGACTTCAAATAGCGCAAAATTTTTCGATTTCGCGAAATTAGATTTTTTTTCGATTTCTAAGGGGGGACCAAGGTAAATCGAAAAATTTTTGTCTTCGAAAGTTGTATATGGGTTTTCGGGGTCGTAGAACACGAATCTGAAGTCCGTTTTTCGATTCAGCTTTTCGATAGCTTAATAAAAGCTAAAGTTTTAAGCTTAAATTGCAAGCTTATGCTAAGCTAGCGAAAAGTTGAATCGAAAAAACAGACTTCAGATTCGAGTTCTACGACCCCGAAAACCTCTATATACGACTTTTCAGCAAAATCGAAGACAAAAATTTTTCGGGTTTCCTTGGTCCCCCCTTAGAAAAATCGAAAAATCTTGCAATATTTGAACTCATCATAGTCGAAAACATACCCATACCACATTTTAGCTCATTTGGTTAAGTTTTAAGGATTTTGAGTGGTGGGGGGGGGGTAATCGAGATAAGACCCCAGGGCGTTATGGAGAAAACTGTTTGTGTTTGCTAAGGCGCCGCCGCTTTCAAAACCAATTTTCATTTTTCATACAATTAACAGGTGGTTAGTTAAGCTCGTTAAGTGCTGATACTCGCTGTCAAGGATATATGCGACAAACATTTGAAGAAATGAGCAAAATTCCTGCCCAAAAAATGTTTCATGGTGTACCCTTTAGTTAAGGGAAGCTAAGCTTTTGTTCCCACATTAAGAACAGTAATTTGGTAGACAACTAAGTTGAAATCAGACGCACAGAAAAATTAGAGGGATCCGGAAGTATCTTTCAAAATACATCAGTTTTGATGCTCAGGAACTACATAGGTAGCAATTTTTACGTGCGGGTACCTGCGGGCCGGATTGCGCGTGTGCGGGCCGCGGGCCGGAGTGTTGCGGGCCGCGGTCATAAGGTGCGGGCTGCGGGCCGGGCGCGGGCCGGAAAAATCGGCCCGCATACAACTCTGAGCTGACGCTGCATTGACGCCTGTTCTTGACTGCCTTAAGATATATATACATCTGTTGAAAAATATTTCATAAAATTCTAGTTGTCCTCATCTTAAAAAACGAAGTGCTGCGGGCTAGAGAACCCCAATTCTACTTTGTTAGGATTTTCCTACGATAAGGAGGTAAGTCAGTGGTTCGGTCCCACGGGTAGAATAAAAAAACCACACACGGTTCTGCACAAACCTAAGGTATTTTTTTAGATTTACAAAAAATGCACATTTAAAAATAGCCACATCAAATCAAAATATTGGTCCAATCTTGATAACCTGCAGCAGTTGTTGAAGCTGAACAAAAAGAGTCGGATAAAAACCAGTTCCAGCGTTACCTGGCATTTATTATTTTTAAAACACAATACTACGCATGACTAGTTATCGTTTTATCAATTTCCACGAAGATAATGTTCAAGCCGCCTAGATCAAACTAGGACAATAGTAGAGCAAGCAAATCATGTTGCTTTTGATTTAGCTTTTTCATAAACTTTTGCCCATGGTTCTAGGATCGTCTAAGCAACTCTTTCAACCCAATAAACCGAAGTGATGTTCCCCAAATGGAATATATACAGTCCAGAACTAAGACTTATGGGGGGGGGTCCTTTTTGGTCAGTTTTTCCGACTTTCTCCAATCTCGCTTATTTTTACAAATTTTATTGTTCAAACGGTATACTATATATATTTTAACGAGTTTTTAAACTTAAAGCCGTAGGTCTTACGGTTATTAAGTAATTTCGCCTCAAATCTGAGATTTTATGTGTTAAACATAGGAGATTAGAAAAGTTGTCACTTTTTCGCGTGCGCCAGAGAAATCGCACCAATAGCAAAACGGATCCATCCAAGATTTATATCATATTATTTCCATATTTCCAGACTGTGATTTGTAGGAATCAGAATTTTTGAATTATATATGTCTAAAAAATTTTAATGAATTTTTGAAGTATATATTATATAAAGTTTGAATTAGTACCAAAGTGAAATCTGCACACATAAAACCTCAAAGTATCAATACATGAAATCCCAAATTTGCGGTAAAAATACTCAATAACCGTAACACTTAGGACATTAATTTTAAAAAACTCCAAAATATACCGTTTGGACAATAAAGTATGCAAAAATCAGCCAGATCGGAGAAAGTCGAAAAAATGACCAAAAATGGACCTTTAACAGAGTAGCTCTGTTAAAAATAGAAATGGAAAGACATAGCAATCATTTCCGAATATCTGACAAAACGGTATCAATTAAAAAATTGCCACATATAGTTTTTTAAATAAGCTAAGCAAAAAACTAATCGGTCAAGCTGCGGTAGCAAAGATATTCAAAACTTAACAAGCTCGCACGCACTGAAACAGTCACCTCAACTTTCAAGACTGTATATAAGAACAAAAGATATGTACTGCTGCAGTTCTAGCAACACATGTACTGCTGCAGTTCTAGCAACACGATGTTGGAAAAACAAATTTTAGATGGAATCTTGTATTCCCCTTCGAACCAACAGAATTTCGCAAAATTTGTGCATGGCTAAACGTTCGATCTGAGCCAAATGTTAGCTTAATGATTAAATATTTTACTACATGGGCTGGAACGGCTATCGTGACAAGACCCCAATTTTTTTAAAAGCTTTAGAATTTCTTTCTCTATATGACCACAAAAAATTAGCGGGGGCCGGCTGAAGGGACCGTACAAGGTTACTACGGAACGATCTGACTTGTTTTTAGCGAGTCCAATGGACAAGAACGAACCGCAAATCCGTGCAGACCTGGACTGTGCATATATGGAAACAGCGCCAATCATATTAAAAATTCGTGTAATACTATTCTAATTTAGTAATATTGTATTAAGAATATGCTTAGCTCTAAAAGTCAAATGGTTATAAGACTGCGTCAAGAAAATAGGAATTCATACTTCACTCGGTCGCTGTTTTCCTATCTCTCTCAAGCTTTTACAAAAGACGTTTAAAAGCTGAGTACATAAAAAATGAGAGGATATCAAAATGTCGAATAGAAAGTAAATTCGCTAGAAGATAACCCCCTAAAAGCAAACTAAAGATAACCATAGCTATAACGTTAACCAAACAAGGCCTTGTCTCAATATCAATCTGAAATCACAGATAAGAAAACCATTTATTTGACTGCACTAAACTTCTGATTTCAGGTCAAGTGTAGGGGGCCCTGCTCCAAGTCTTATTTTTAAATTATGCAAATTAAGTAAATAAATAACAACTTCACTGGGAAGTAAACAAATGACTTAAAAGTCAGGAGTAAGGCGTGACTAATTTCCTCTGGAAGTGACAAAGTCAGACTGCCAGTAAAATGGCACCACCCAAATAAGAGAAAAAGTTTTGATTGCAGCAAGCAGTTGCAGTTTTGCAGTTGGAAAGCACCAAGACAATTGTTCCCAAATTTCGTTCGTGTCGGCTTAAACATGGGCAGAATTATAACCGTAGTTTTTGCAATAACTTACCTTTATGTAGGAATTTTGGCAAAATCCCTACCATTTCATAACTGCAGTAAGTGATATATTCAGTCATTTAGTTATAGTTATATAAGTATGACGTATGACTAAATCTATGAACATGAAAACCTTGTTAAAATATATACTTTATAGTGTTGCCTGGACAACAAAACATAAATTTAACGAGTTATTCAATTTAACGAGAGTTGTGATTCACAAAACAATCATGCAAAATATTAGAAACTTGCTTCGAGTCATTTCGTTATGATTATTCCTTTTCGCAGTTCATTGTTGTCTGTGACTCAGGAGCACAAATAATGGAAAATAAAATAGCAGAGTTTAGTTACTCTTGTTTACATGAGCATGATGTCCCTCAAATTATATAGCTTAACAAAATAGCACCAAGAGTGCATAATTGCACTATTATTAAGAAGAAGAGTAAGCCACTAGAGGGCTTCTCTTCACTGCATTGCGTAACGGTGCTCCGACCACAATACGCGAATGTTCTCCCGTTTGGGGGGGGGTCGACCAAATCGACATAGCATACCCCCCCTCCGTTTGGTGGGGGGGTATTCAAAAAGAGGTCCCCGTTTGGTGGGGGGGTAGCCAACAGCCAATCAGATTGCAGAAACCCCCCCTCCGTTTGGTGGGGGGTAGAGCAGAGGATTACGGTAGTTTTTGTTCTATTCGAAAATGGGTCCCCGTTTGGGGGGGGGGTCGCTCAAGCAGGCTAAGTTTTGCTCATTCTGATTGGCTGTTGGCGACCCCCCCCAAACGGGGACCACTTTTTGTGACCCCCCCCCAAACGGGGACCCCGTTTGCATACCCCTCCACCACACGGGGACCTCTTGTGTCGACCCCCCCCCAAACGGGGACCCTTTTTCAAAAGCCAGAATCAGTCTGCTCTACCCCCCCACCAAACGGGGAGGGGGTTTCTGCAATCTGATTGGCTGTTGCCTACCCCCCCCCCCACCAAACGGGGAGGGGGTATGATTTGGCGACCCCCCCCCCAAACGGGAGAACTTTCGCGTATTGTGGTCGGAGCACCGTTACGCAATGCCAAGAAGAGGAGCCCTCTAGTGGCTTACTCTTCTTCTAATATATAGAAGAAAATCATGGACTCTTGATAGCACTTATATAATTAAAACCTAACTTGCTGCTTTGCAAATGAAGCTGCTATAAAATCCACAAAAAATGTCCTTTCAAAGCTTCCCAGAACGAGGACATACATTGGACAGTCCGTTTAAGGTAAAACAAATGTTCAGCAAAGTGAAATCTAATTTTATTTCAATGTGAAATAAGAATGTGCCCATATATTTGGCTCAGAAAATTTATACGTCAATTATAGTACGTACAAGTACAAGTCACAAGTACAGAATTTGTTTTTAGACTCTGATTTTGAGATTCACGACGTCTCTGTGGAACCATGCCAGTCGGACGGTGAATGGTGCCCTCTGGTTAGAGGAAAGGAAGTATCCATATCCATTACTTTCACTGCGAGTAGGTTAAATGAAACTGCATTAATATTAATTATTTCAATTAAAAGTCCAAAGATACCGTTTAATTAGTTAGGCGTGTATATAACTTTGTGTATATAACTTTATATATAACTTTGTGGGTGACTAGTTCTCTGTCAGATCATATATAGGAAGAATTCCCCATTCCCCTCCGATAAGGAAAGTTGGTCAATTTCAATAGCTGATTGCATTATTAGTAAACAGAATCTATACACTGTTGAAATTCGTACGAACAAGAACAGCATTTTAAAGGCCTCTTTGAGTGCCTAGGCATCCTGAGTCCTGAGCAAAAAAGTTTTGAAAGCGTACGCGTAAAAGGAGAGTTTAAATTTTATCTCTTAACCCTGTGCGCGAAAAGGATTGAGGTAATTCTAACTCCGTTAACTCGTTTAACTAGCTGCAGGAAGAGGAAGTTTAAAGGCATAAAGTATTCTGCTATATCTTAGTTATAATAGTTTTGTTAAAGCTTTGTCAAATTGCTTATAACAACTAACCGAAACCTATATCATTAGCATTAAAGGCTATATTGAAATGATAGAGCATACACTAGACTTGATCTTTTGTTAATAATCTATTAAATTGGCAGGAAAGGAGATTCTTGCTATGTTGCCGTCTTTCTATTATCCTCATATATAAATTATAGCAACATATATCCTAAAATAACGAAACGCGCACTTGAGTATATAATTATTATTATTTTATTTCAGAAACCGCGATCCCACGTCTTAATGCAGTAGTCCATGGGATAATCCAGGGTGGACCTCCCATGCCTTTCCCTATCAACCAGCCGGACGCCTGCACCGATTCTGGGCTCGACTGTCCTTTGGAAGAAGGCCAACGTTATATCTACACTCAAACCATACCCGTGCAGGCGACCTTTCCTAAAGTGAGCATATTCAATATTTTCGTTTCAATCAAAAACTCTCACAACATGAGAAAATGCTTTGTTAGGTATTTTTACGTATGCTCACGTTACATCATTAAGACCCTCTAGCAAAATAAAACTACTACTCTTTCAAGGCGCCTATGTATAAAGTGGTAAATTAACATTCACTATAAACTGTGATGACGCGAGGCAAAAGCAGCTTTTAGATTGACAGATCACTTATACATCGTCACTTTCTCGTCCATCACTAACACTTACTTTAAGGTGATTATGACCGGTTGGGTGGAAAACGGCCACACGGCATTGGTGTAGTAGTCACCTCAACCTCATGCCACAATGTCAAAAGCTACTTTATACAGAAGAGGCACAGTATTGTTAGTCTCATTTTTAATCGCAATGGATAGCTCTTTACAAAGGCGATTATTTTGATGTAAAATAAGACCGTAACTGTGTTAATTATAGCTAATGTTAAGCAAAATCTCTATCATATTCTATCAAGAGTACATAATAGAATAAGAGTATGAAACTCTTACGCTACTATGTACTAAACATGCTTGGCATGCTCGGGTCGCTAACTCGGGACCCCCCCCCCCGAAAGTCTCGGGGGGTCCCACCCTACACTAATTACATGCTTTCATATAAGTGTGTGTCTGCTCGCTGATTCGCTAATTAGCTTAGGCTTACGATAGGCATTTTATTAGTAATTTTTAATTAATTAATTATAACTTTAATTAGGCTAATGTAATTAAAAAACTAATTCGACAACTCTGTAGCATTTTTTCTGCTCTTTCCAACGATATAAAAATTGTTGCAGACTACATTCCTACGAATTTTTGTTTTGTGCAACAATTTTTATATCGTTGGAAAGAGCAGAAAAAATGCTACAGAGTTGTCGAATTAGTTTTTTAATTACATTAGCCTAATTAAAGTTACAATTAATTAATTAAAAATTACTAATAAAATGCCTATCGTAAGCCTAAGCTAATTAGCGAATCAGCGAGCAGACACACACTTATATGAAAGCATGTAATTAGTGTAGGGTGGGACCCCCCCCGAGACTTTCGGGGGGGGGGGGTCCCGAGTTAGCGACCCGAGCATGCCAAGCATGTTTAGTACATAGTAGCGTAAGAGTTTCATACTCTTATTCTATTATGTACTCTTGATTCTATATAAAAGTAGGCTTCAGTGGTGCAAGAACTAGACCAGCGGTACAGCTGAAAAAAGCAATTTTCGGTAACTTATGGCGCTATTACGCTTATCCGCTTAATGTTTGCACCACAGAATCTATCTAGTAATAATCTTTGGGATAATATTTAACGCGATAGGTTGGGCTCAATTTTGAAAATTTCCCTTAGCTTTGGTGACATTTTAGCATGGGGTGCGTAAACAGTATTCGACTCCGGCCAGCCAATTTCAGAAAGTCAGTAGAATAGATTCCGGTTGCCAGTTATGTTGACCTAAAAACTTGCTCACAGTATTTAATTAAGACTTGAATATCCCTATTCCTCCTAAAAGAACCAACTGAAGCAATGCTTTCCCCTAAAATGGGAACTGCACATAAATTTACATTAATGATTAGTTATGACAAATCTTAATTTACTAATTTCAGTTGGAAGTGCTAGTTCGCTGGCAGCTTCATCGAAGACGCCGGCGAGGACAACGCAGCATTGGCGTTGGTCGCACCCGCAAGCCTCCGGTCTGTGTTATCATTAACACCCGCATCATGGACGAGTCAGATTTGGCATAAACATACAAGAAGAAAACAAACGTTTTAAAATAAAACTTTTTGTTTATACCGATTTAATGTAAACGTAGTTTAGTTCACATTAACAAGAATTGTGTAAAGCCAGTTATACTTAACCAACTCCTTAACAATACAGAAAATATAAACAAGGCATCGTTTATTGGCAAACAAAAAACAAAATAATACAAAAGCAAAGCAAATACTATAATAAAATCACCAGTAATAAGTAACAAAAATAAGGGTTCAAGAACAGGCTGGTTCTCGGCTTATCTGGTTCACTGAGAGACTCTCAGTGCAGGTAAAACCCAAGAAAGAGTCAGCCACCTCCACTACCCACCCCAATCCTCGCAGAATTTCAAACAAAACAATGCTGACGTTTCAATCTTTTTACTACGAGTTGACATCTATATGCTGGCCTTTTCGTTTATTCTACTAGTCTAAGTTCATCCTAACTTCCATGTGTACAATGCATATAATTAACACAAGGAAGATAAAGCATAACATCAAAAACAATGCTGTCCGGAATAATTCATTGATATGCGGAGACAGCCGTTACATGTCATGAGAGCTGTAGCTTTGAGTAGCTAGCAATATTCAAGATACATGTATATCAGTAATGATGTATTTGATGCAGACTTGACACGGTTCTTTTCTCGATTTACGGGGATTTCTGTGGTAGTTTTTGTTTACTGTTGGCTGCTGAGCTTTTAAACCATTTCAACCAACTCTTTTGCTTAACTCGACAAATAGTAGCTTTAGAATACAAATATCCTTGCTTGGCGAACATTTTTGAACTTCGCCCACAAAATCAGAGGAGTGATATCTGCCAGAGAGGGGACCATTCTGGCCCTGGGACCAGTGGTGGGACCAGGAAGCAGTGAAATCACCAAAAATACAATTTCCCAAATTTAAATTACTGTAGAAAATTCAGTGTGTAATTTCAACACGCAGTGGGAACCGCAGAACATTAAAACATTAAAATAATATCATACAAAAGCCCAATAACCTACCTACAAAAACAATGGCAGTTAGTACAAAAATAGAAACTGATTTCACAATAGAAATTCATACAAACAGCTACAACAATCATCCATTCCATCCACAATACTGCAATGCAATGTCCCGTACGTATTATATCCGTAATTGCTCAATAAACGCAAAATTCCATAAACACTGCATGCACACTATACACAATCAGTTAAGGTAAAATCAGTGGTCCAGTCATTTGTTTTCGGCGGCTGTATGGAAACTGCGATCAAACGTTTCCCCCAGGGCATGCTGGGTCGGATTGTCTAGAATCTCAAAAGAGGGACCACTGGATTCGGATGAGCTGGACGGTGGAGGGGGAGTGAAACAGTTGGCAATCATGGCCTTGGCCACAGTTGTGGTCGGAATGGTCAGACTGGTGGGATTCAGTTTGTTGTAAAGACGAAGGGGAGGACCGACCAGCATTTCTGCCAGTCTGCGTTCCGGCCGCTCACACATGAGAAATCTGGAATAAATTAACAGAAAAACAAAACAGTGAATATTTGCCCATAAACTGGACGGACGTCGTTGAAGTGTACAGCCCAAAAATACAACCCCAGCAGGGGGGGGGTCAATGCTGTCAATGTCTAAAACCAGGAAAAGTTACATAATCTCGGTAAAATTAATTGTATACGATAGTCAAATTAACCCTCAGGTTGTGATCACATTTTAATGGCCAGATAGGTGTAATCAGATTTTTTAACTGTGGCCCAGGTTTTAATTATAATTTTAACAAGAATCTTTAACTTTACGCCTTTCCTATATAGCGTTCACTGTATCTACATGTCCACAGTTACAATGACATACCCAGGCCTATAAATAGACGTCCTAGGAAGGCCCACTGCTTTCACATCGTTTTCCATTTGACCCTACAAAAATCAGAAACACCATATAATAGTAAGGAATTATAAAGAAGCAATCAACGACACGTTCACCTTAACTAGTATACTGTAAAACCGGAAGCAGTTTGACACCCCATTTGAGATGGGGGATGAAACCACTCCAGTTTGGGTTGACGAAAAAACATGATACCAATATCTTATAACAAAAATTGTCACATTTAGAAAACGTTCGAGCCTTCGCCAGCCTAATAATTATACCTGAATTTAGACATTTTAAAATTTTGTAAATCTATCTGAAATTTAAATCGATCTCAAATAAAATCTGAAAATTTTAAACCCCGGAATTTCGGAAATTGGGTGCGTTATCGCTAAAAGGTTTAAAAGCCAAACCATGCAGCGGGACCAGTGAAAACAAGCGAGACTCTTCATTCGATCGTGGAAACTAATTTTCATTAGATTCCAAGTATATAAACTGAACTCGGAAATGCGGAATGCCGGAAGTTTCCGTACTTTCGAAATCTCCGACTCCAAACGACTTCTATGTAAGTATATACGTACATTGTTGAGGTTTACTCCAAAGGTTAGTGAGCAATAAACAACCAAATTTTTCGGGTCGGAGGTGCTGTACTTGACAATCGTGGTTTCGTTTGTTCTTTCATTTGTACTTTAAATTTCTGGGTTGTAGAAAAGATTTGCAAACCCCTTCCGTTTCTAACACCATACGTTTTGACTACAAACAAGCAGGGGCCCCTAAAAAGGGGCAGGTAATCTCGCAACAGACTTGTGAAATATTATATAATGCCGTAGTGGAGATGATATACACGCCGATTCTGAATAAATGTATGGTCTGCACAAGACAGGACTGCCGCTAACCTAAAAATTACAGACTCTAATTCGGCCCCCGCCTGTGTTTAATTTATGCCTGCAGCGATCTGATCACTACCCCAGCAAAGCTTACATGCTTTGAGATTATGAATTTTTCGGGCTCATGCAAATAACATGATGCATTGTTTATTCTAATAACATCATTTTTTGAAGTGATCCATTTTCAAGTCAAAGCCTTATGAAATATATATATATATATATATAGGGTTTTATGCAGTTGTAATATGTATCAGGGTAAGTTTTAAGTACTGAAACAAATCCCTTATTTCGTTGCTAGTCTCAGTTCAATAAACACGCTGACTGCAACAGGTACTTTTGCTGCTGCTGAACCTCTAGGAGTAAAACGTTTAACTGGAGAGAAATGATTTGTAGACTAATTTGCATATTGTAGCACCAATGTAGCAGTGAGCAAAATTCATAGGTACAACCAACTGGAGCCCTGCTTGAAAGAAATCTATGCTGCAACTCGAAATTTTAGCTTTTCCTTTAATTTTTCATTTAAGATTTCAAAAAAATTAATTTCATATTATTTCTGATGCTAAGCAATATTGGTCGCAGTATGAAGAAAACGCTTAGAATACAGTTTCGAACATAATTTAATCCAAAGCCCCTCCCAACAAAAACAGCCAGCTATATGAGCTCTGTACTGAGCATAAGAACTATTTTGATGTTTTGCCCAAAACAGTTCAAAATTCTACTCAACCTATTACAAGTATCTCGCCTCCAGGCGAGATAAAAATTGATAGAGCAAACCTAGCTGATCCCTGCGGCGACCTCCCCTCTATTCGGGGAGCCTCCTCATAAAATGCCGCCCCCTCCCATAATTCTGATCTCCCCCCCAACCCAAAGCGTTGCAAATTTTACGATTTTTACCCTAAATTTTCAACACTTTTGCCGGCACCGCCGGATTGTTGTTAAGAAGTTCGCTTAATATTTAGCTTAAAACCACTTAAAATTAGTCATTTTTAGCAGATTTTTCGCAGCTTTTACACGTAAAAACGTAAAAACATTTTCCCACACACTGCCCCCAAAGTGCCGAGAAATAAGCTAGAAAACCCCTCTTCAAAATATATGCATGCACGGCTGTTCACAGAACGGGACCACCACCCTGTGATCAGTGTTTTTTTTCTCAAAAAAGTGCGCAATGACACACTTTTTTTCTGAAATTAGCAAAAAATTTTGGGCTTGTGCGCACGCGTGCGCACCTTTTTTAGGGACACGGAGAGAAAATTACTGAAAATTTGTTGCTCAAAGTGCTCAGAAAAAATGCTCCTGGCTCTCAATTTCACAAAAAATCTCCAATTTTTCCTGGGGGCTCCACCCCCAAACCCCCGTCCTTACTTGCCTACTACTGGTTTATCGCTAAGTTGCGACCTGACTTTCAGTAAACAGGCTAGCATTAACATACAAGCACCCATGGCCTAACGTGCATATGATTTAATCTGACTTGTATATGCAACTCGCACTGCATATTCAAGTTATGAGACATAAAACAGATTGCCAAATTTTAATTTTAGTTTGGCAGTTTTTGGAGAAATTTACAAAACTTTAATAGGAGATTCTGTGACAGCTAAGATTGTTATTATCCATGTTTTCTCTGCCCACAGATAGTTCAAAAAGCATTCAAAAATAGAGATGCTCTGGGTTGAGTCCTGAAAATTATATACAATCTGATACCGGAACCTTAATCATTTTAGGAAAACTGCGTAATTTTCGATGAAATTTCAAAGTAGCGAGTATTTTTGTTTTTATAAAAAGCAGTGAGGATTCTTAGACTTAAACAACTTAAAAATTGCCAAAAGGTTTCTTTTTTCCAGTAAATGTACAGAATAAAAATTTACTTTCATATCAATAAAACTTGATGCAAATTTACATACTTTTATATCAATAAAACTTGAAGATTATCATAAGTAGTCAAATGGTTGCTATATTTAAAGTCTTTTGCTTCTGTGCCCCAGACCCGTCGTTGTAAAGTTAGGAGAGTTTGCAAATTGTTGCACCCATTCAGTTCTAACATCTTATAATCAACAGCTCTGAACATTGTAGAAAGGTCATGCAATTACTAAAAATGCAAAACCGGAATTTTATGCTAAATTTTAGCATTTTTCCTGCTATGCGCACTTTTTTAGCAAATTGCGCAAAAAATTTTGGGGCAGTGCGCAGAAGAGCGCAAAAGTGTCCGAGCAAAAAAAAACACTGCCCTAAGCTTTCGAATGAGGTATAGTTTGTCTCTCTAGACCCTGCCGTTATGGAGAAATTAAAGTTTTCCGTGCCGGGGAAAAAAACCCAATGCGGGAAAAAAACCCATCGGCGGGGAAAAAAACCCACCCGGATTTTTTGCTGGAAGCGTGCCAGAACAATTTTGACGGTGCCAGTCGAAAGAGCGGGTTGTTTTTAGTAGGTCTACATCGAAAAATACCAACATTTTTGAAAAATTTCAGAAAAAATTGAATTTTGAAAATTTTGTATGTTTAACACGTAAACATAGGTAAATTTTGGAAATTTTTTAAAAGTGTTTATTTTTGGCAGCTTAAGCATCCTATCGTGTAGAAAAACGTGTTTTTCCTGTATTTAGAGCCAAACTAGACCCATTTTAAGGCAAAAATAAGCATTTTTCCCCAAAACTGAAATTTTGGCTTGAAATGGCACCATGTCCGATTTAGACCCCGTGGACCACCCATAACAGAACGAACCCGGGTAAAACCTATACCAACTTAATCTATAGGCTCTATTAAACAAATGTATGTATTAGTTTGACCTTTCCTGCTAACGGTTAGAAAAATATTCAATTTTGAAAAGTGGGTTTTTTTCCCGCCGATGGGTTTTTTTTCCCGCCAACTCTAGGTCACCCCCAGGTCGCACCGGAGGGGTTAGAGCAGTGTGGCATATATCATCATGAAGCCCAACAGATGCCCTACACATACATACTATCCGCTTTGGTCTAGGTCTTTCCAGTAGTTCAGGGTGGCCAGCCAAAGTTTGCCAAATTTCGGCACTTGGACGGACCAAAATTTTCGAAAATTTCAAAGTCCCAAAAAATTTGCAGGGAAGCAGTGGGAACAACAATAATGCAGCTCTAGGGTTATTTTTGACGCTCTTCAAGATAGGCTATTAAAATCCTATATAGCTCATACCGGTAAGCCCACACTGGAGGTGGGTTTTTTCCCCGCATATTAAAATGGGTTTTTTTTAAAAACAAGCGTACCATACTAAAACTTTCCTTGGTATATACATTTTGGACAAATATAGTCAGGTTCCCAAAAAATCGGTGGCGAAGTTCCCAAAAAAACCAGTGCCAGATCTCCCTGGTACTTTGACCATTTCGAGCCAAATTTGGCGCATAACAAGTAGAAGACCTTAGTATTATAAATATATCAGTTTGGGTTATATAGCTTATCTCGTGAAGCCAGGGCGCCAGCTAGAAGACAACCACCCCAAAACCACCCTCGGACAAGTTTCCACATGGTGTTGAAAAAATTGTCTCAAAACCACAACGGAAAACCCGGTAAGTCCCTAATTGTGGTTGGTAGGTTAGGTGCCCAAGTGCTCACGATACCACATATCCCAGCCCTATTGGCTCCTACGCTGTGGCCTGGGCCACCTGGCTCTTTTTTTGGGAACGAATTCCCAAAAAAACCAGTTCGGACTTTGCAAAAATAGGCCACAGCAGCCACCGTAATTGTTTTTCTGGTGATATTAACGCGGTTTCAGAACGTTTTACCCCAAAAAAACACCATAATAACTTATATTTGGAATCTTTGAGGTGATTTAACTGGCTCAGAAAGCCTGAACCTGGTC